>JABAYD010005810.1:0-28776 GCA_014822095.1 Diplotaxis tenuifolia | reverse complement strand
AGAGGTTTACTCATGCGACAACGAGGAAGCAAGTGAGGTTGTGGTTGATGTTGAAGCGGAAACAGAAGTGGTGAAGCTTGAGGGAGAAGTAACCAATCTGAGAGAGATCACAAGAGCTGATGGATTTGTTTGGTTCAGTGTCTTAAAGGATGAGAGAGAAGATAAGAAGATAGGTCTTGGGTCAGTGGTCGTGGAGAGGATTAAGTGGGAAGAGGAGAGGTTCGGTTGGTTAAATAAAGGCGATGAAGTAAGGTCTAGTGTTAAGAGAACAGAGAGATTCGAAGGTGGTTCATCACAATGGAAGAGTTATAAATGCTATGTACTGGTAGAGAGCTTTGAGCTAAAGAGAATGGATGGGAGTTTGGTGTTGACATATGAGTTTAGACATGTTGATAAGTTGAAGAGCAAGTGGGTTTGAGTTATATTCAGATTCGTTGTGTGTCATATGTGTATTTTATGGTGTGTTTCATTTAATAAAAGCTTCATGCATGTTCATATGTAAAACTTGAAGCTTACGTACATTCGTGTAAAATATGTTTAATGAGTAATCTAGAACTGTTTTGAATGATTCTCATGATAGGTTTGTGAAAACGATAATACAAAAACAAAACCTCTCTCTCTCTCTATACAACCTCAGATTCTTTTGATTCGTTATCAATAGACAATAGTCATGCATAGAGTGAGCTATGTTTTGCTGCCACATTCATCTGACCTACCAAAGCTCTCAAAGTGGAACGTCTACAATCATGTGTCTCAACTCTCAATAAGAAGTCACTATTTGATAAATATAGAACACCAAATTATAAAATATCTAAGAACAAATCAGATTATTTTGAGGATGACATCTAAAAGCTTCGTATATGATACAGCTTGTAATTGGTGAAAACAAAACTTCTCTGAATAGTGTTTGTAACAATGGATTTAAAAGAAGACGACGTGGTTGAGTGTTGAGAGAAAACGAATTGAAATTTGGAGAATAATTGCAACATAAACATAAATCCCCATACAACAATGTTATCATGATTCACATGAATCATGCCATTATATAAGCATAAACTGTAGAACTATATGTGATTGGTTGGTAAATATAAAAATTAGGTGGACTTGTGAAACTATTTTTTCACTGTAAAGCAAAAGAAAATTAACATTTCAAAGAAAAAGTTGTGCTATCATCATCATCATCATTACATCATCAACAAACATGCGGCGTAGCCCACTGTGTGCATCGGCCCGGCCCATAGGATCTGAGTTATAAACCTCGAATATTCCGCGTAACCGCCATTAGTTTCTCTAACTACTTCTTGATCCTACCATAAACGGCTGACCAAAACAGTGGCAGGAAAGGTAAATAATCCAAAACATAATGGACAATTTCGTAAACAATAAATACTGAATCTGATCTGTCACCTTTTTACCCAATAAAAAATCTCAGCCACTCGATCAGAATTCATCTCCTCATTTAAATAAACCTAAAGCCTCACAAAACTCCATCCATCACTCACTTCACTATTTTCACATTCAGAGCTTTGCTTCCTCTCTCGACCACATCGCCATGGGTGAGTATCTCTTCGTCGTTGATCTCTAATTTCTTCGTTGATAATACTCGTTTGTTATTTGATTTCTCCTTTTGTTTGTGTAGCTGACAAGAAGATTAAGATCGGAATCAACGGTGAGTGTTTTGAATCGTGCTCCTTAGCTTTTAGTTTTAGATCTGTGGAATCTGAGTTTTGAATATTCGTGAAGGTTTCGGAAGAATCGGTCGTTTGGTGGCGAGAGTTATCCTTCAGAGGAACGATGTTGAGCTCGTCGCTGTTAACGATCCGTTCATCACCACCGAGTACATGGTGAGACTTTCGATGTTTAGTTCGATCTGGATTGGTTTAATATCTTTCCGATCTGTGATACGATGCGAGTCTACTTAGGTTTGTTTGAAGTTTGTTAGTGAATCGAATCCGTTTTTTCAGTAGTAGTAGTATGCGTGGCGTGATCGGTTTGTCACATAGGTCGTGAACCGGATTGATGTGTTGATTATTGCTTGGTTTGGTTAAACCGGATTGATGACATGTCGATTAATTGTAACTTGGTTTGGTTAATTTGAGGATGAGTGTTCTGATTGTTTATGCTTGTTGCAGACGTACATGTTTAAGTACGACAGTGTTCATGGTCAGTGGAAGCACAATGAGCTTAAGTTGAAGGATGAGAAAACTCTTCTCTTTGGTGAGAAGCCAGTCACTGTTTTCGGCATCAGGTACATCCATCTAACCTCTTTATCTTTTTTTCTTATGTTATGAAGTTCTAATTTGTGGTGTTTTTTTCCTTTTGAAGGAACCCTGAGGAGATCCCATGGGGTGAGGCAGGAGCTGACTTTGTTGTGGAGTCTACTGGTGTCTTCACTGACAAAGACAAGGCCGCTGCTCACTTGAAGGTTTGCTTTTTGGGCCTCATTTTTCATATCATATGTTTCAATACTTGTAGATATGCTTTAACATCAAATATTTTAAAGGATTTGTCTTGCTCTATATGAATAGAGAGCACTTGTTTTTAAGTTATTAATGTATCATATGGTTTACTTTTTTTTCAGGGTGGTGCCAAGAAAGTTGTCATCTCTGCCCCAAGCAAAGATGCTCCCATGTTTGTTGTTGGTGTCAATGAGCATGAATACAAGTCTGATCTTAACATTGTTTCCAACGCTAGTTGCACCACTAACTGCCTTGCTCCACTTGCCAAGGTCTCTTTTTTATCTCTCTTTAACCCTTAAATATGTGACATGAGATTATCAGAAAATGAATCTCGTATTGAGATTGCATTCTGTTTATGCAGGTTATCAACGACAGGTTTGGAATTGTTGAGGGACTCATGACCACCGTCCACTCTATCACTGGTATATATAATTTCATTTTGATTCGTCAGTTATCTCTTTATACTGAAATTACATTTTGTTTGTTTGTGTGGGTTACAGCTACTCAGAAGACTGTTGATGGTCCATCCTCCAAGGACTGGAGAGGTGGAAGAGCCGCCTCCTTCAACATCATCCCCAGCAGCACTGGAGCTGCCAAGGCTGTCGGAAAGGTGCTTCCTCAGCTCAACGGAAAGTTGACCGGTATGTCCTTCCGTGTTCCCACCGTTGATGTTTCAGTTGTTGACCTCACGGTTAGACTCGAGAAAGCTGCAACGTACGACGAAATCAAGAAGGCTATCAAGTAAACTTTCTCTTCCTGTTCACACATCACTAGTTTCATCAGATCTTTTGTTAGATTTAACTAAATGATTGGATTGTTATGTATACACAGGGAGGAATCTGAGGGAAAGCTAAAGGGAATCCTTGGATACACAGAGGATGATGTTGTCTCAACTGACTTCGTTGGTGACAACAGATCAAGCATCTTTGATGCCAAGGCTGGAATTGCATTGAGTGACAACTTCGTGAAGCTGGTGTCGTGGTATGACAACGAATGGGGTTACAGTACCCGTGTGGTCGACTTGATCATCCACATGTCCAAGGCCTAGAGAGCTGAAAATCTCCAATGATGTAATGGTGTCTTGAGTTGTCGTTTTTCGAATAAGATTTCTTTGGGATTTCAAACTCGTTTTTCTCTTTGTAGAACCGTTGTGTTTTTACTGAAAGCCCTTTATGTTGGCCTTTTGATGTATCTGAGGTACTTCATGTTTTATCTGATTTGAATCCCTTTCTTCATCTGACCTTATAATTCGTATATTTGTTTCCCATATCACCCAAGTTGGATTAGACATTCGGTCCGTCACGCTACCCCAACCTGTTGATCTTCATCGACTGACACTTAATGAAGAAATATATTTATGTGGGCTTAGGCCTCACTGTTTCCATAATCATGGACCTTTTGGCAGCATATGCAAGCCACCTCGGACCTATATAGAACTTATTCAATCTAGGTAAACGATTAGTTATGCGTTTGGAACGTCGACGGAAACAAACGCAGCTAGATCAAACGCACCGCGTCATCAAGACATCACTAACACGCGTCAATCATCTGCGGCAGAACAGATCGTCATAAATAACAAAACGAACAAAACATAAAAGCTAAAAACGAAAATTTCAGATCGTGAATTTAAAATGCACCCCCTTGAAAGATAAAACCCTTTTCAATAATTATTGTAATTCCTTGGATCATCCTCTTGCACCTGGTTCGCAGATCCTGAGAAGAAGAACCATTTGAACACTCGTATCAGGTTAGTTCAAAATCCATGTTCAAGTGCAGTTTTTTTTTCTAACAAGGATTGCTTACATTTATTATCAATATTCAAAACTTTGGGGCATTCTGATGACATCACTGACTTTGTATCTATTGGATCAAAAATTTCATTTGAATTCTGTAATGGATTTTGTTTTCAGATCTTTGATTAGTAGATGTATAGTTTCTCAAACAACAGATTACGAATGCAGAATTGGTGATAGATTTTGGATTTGTTTTTGTTTTTTTTTGAAAGTGGTTATATGATGATATCACGGTGTCTAGTTCACACTTCA
The DNA here is from genome assembly GCA_014822095.1 of Diplotaxis tenuifolia. Taxonomy (NCBI): domain Eukaryota; kingdom Viridiplantae; phylum Streptophyta; class Magnoliopsida; order Brassicales; family Brassicaceae; genus Diplotaxis; species Diplotaxis tenuifolia. Next base: position 24,272 of record JABAYD010005810.1, on the reverse strand, counting down.
CACAATGTGGGGGAATGTTGGCTTTTGAAGATACTCAATTCAGGATTAGAGAGTAGCTTGAGTTTGGTAGAAATCGCTTTTCTCTACAAGTATTAAGCATTTCTGCTGCGTGCAGGCAGAATTGATATTCTTGTTCGATGTTTTTTTTTTTTTTTTTTTTAAAATGCTAAATGCAGTGAATTTTGTTATTGGAGAAGAAGGAATAAGGCAAAAAAAAAGATGGTGAAAATGACATTGATAGCTCGTGTTACTGACGGGCTGCCACTAGCAGAGGGTCTTGATGATGGGCGCGACTTACCTGATTCAGATATGTATAAGCAACAGGTCAAGTCTCTTTTTAAGAATCTTTCCAGAGGTCATAACGAAGCTTCAAGAATGTCTGTTGAGACTGGCCCTTTTATCTTCCAGTATCCTTACCATCTCTTATTTTTAATCTTGTTGCTTGATAGATTTCATGCTTGATGTTTGATTGAGAGTTGCATCTGCATGTTTTCTCTCATATGCTTATGTCTTGAAACCAAGGTGAACGAAAAGAATCAGATATCTATGGCTATTCCTTGATTAGAAAACTTTAGTTACATCATAGAAGGACGTGTGTGCTACTTGACAATGTGTGACCGCTCTTACCCGAAGAAACTGGCGTTCCAATACCTGGAAGATCTCAATAACGAGTTCGAACGTGTCAATGGGCCTAACATTGCAACTGCTGCTAGACCTTATGCCTTTATTAAATTTGGTATGTCTACTACTTGTAGATTATTCTCTTCTGTATTCCTTCAGTATCTTGTAAAAACACAACTTCCCTGGCTTCTCACACTTTTTTCCCCTTTGTATAGATACATTCATACAGAAAACCAAGAAACTGTACCAAGACACACGTACACAACGAAATATTGCTAAGCTCAATGATGAACTCTATGAAGTCCACCAAATAATGACGCGGAATGTGCAGGAAGTCTTAGGTGTCGGTGAAAAGTTGGACCGTAAGCCCCCTCTATTCTTTCTCTTATAAAAGCCTGAACCAGTAGTTGTGCCACATTTGTTATAACCAGCGATCAGCATGCTGATCATGTATTCTTGGATCTTAATGCAGAGGTTAGCGAAATGTCGAGCCGTTTAACGTCTGAATCTCGTGTATATGCTGATAAGGCTAAAGATTTGAACCGTCAGGTGAGTTTGATTCTATACTCCCTATATTACACAATGGCAGAACTGTGACTTAAGGGATGCTATCATTGCTTATGATAATGTTTAGTTTTTGACCAAAAAATAATGTTTAGTTTATAGGCTCTTTAGTTCGTTTGCATATGGTTCTGAAACATAGAGTTTGGTAAAACAGGCTTTGATCCGAAAATGGGCACCAGTAGCGATCGTGTTGGGTGTGGTTTTCCTTCTTTTCTGGGTCAAGAACAAGCTCTGGTAAAGAAAGAAAGGAGGATCATGAGGCTAGTTTCGTAATTTAGCAGACTTCTCCGGTTAGCAGACTCTTTCAGAGTGGAACTTTGACACATTTTGTACTTCTGTAGTAATGCAAACTCTATGAAACTGGTCATATTATCAATCCATCAATACAGTTTTTAAACCTTGATTGTCATTCTATGAAGTATGAGGTTCTTCAAATCAAATCAAAACCAAAAATCTAAATTGTGTTTTGATTTCATTACATATGCCTAAACCGAAGTGAAACAACATAACTGCTTAAATCTAAAGGCTTCTTAGCGTCTATGTGGTCTCAGGTGTCGTTTGAAATCTAATGGACCTGCCAAATCTAACATTGAACTGTTCTTCAACTCATCTGAAACCTGCAACGCCTTCTGAAACTCTCCTGACTTCTTCAGACAATCAATCAACGCTCTGTAGACATAAACAGACGGTCGTATCTCTCTCTCTTTCATCTCACCAAAAAGGTTCAATGCTTCCTTTGTGTTCCCTGACCGACCTAAACTATCTATCACTGCTGTATAGCTAAGCAGATCAGGCTCAATCCCACACTGAACCATTTCTTCATATAACACCAAACACATATCGAACCTACAAGCTTTCCTCATCCCGTTTAACACCGTGTTGTATGTAATAATGTTTAAGGACACATCACAATCTTCCTTCATCGATGAGAATAGCCTCAGCATCTCGTTGACTAAGCCAGCTCGTCCCAAGATATCTAAAACCGAGTTGTAAGTGATCACATCTGGTTTACATTCCCACTCTTTCATCTCCTCAAGTATCTTAAGCACCTTGTGGATCTGTCGAGACTCGGCTAATGCGAGTATGGTTCTGTTGATTACTATTAACCTACACGGGAGAGAAGACTCTGATACTTCTTTGAGAAGGGACAACAAGTGTACGCAGTCATCGGTGTTGATAAAGGCTCTGGCGAGGTTGAGATAACAATCTGAACTCAAAGGCGTACCAGCTTGGAACAACATCATTCTAAAAGCTCTGCAAGTGAGCTTCGTATCATTCTGCTCACCTGATGATGCAAGAAGGTTGTTGAAAACAGAAACAGGTAAGTAAATGTTCTTGTCTTGTAAGGACTGTAACAAGTCGTATGCAGCAGAGAGATTCCCATCTCTTCTTAACTTCTCCACAAGATTCTTGTAATCGATTCTGCTGATGAAATGTGAACCACTATCACTATTCTCAGCCGTATTCTTCAGGGCTTCTTCTCCTGTGTTGACCAAAGAGTGCATCGGTGAGAAGGAATAGGACCAGCTCATGTCGGCAGGAGCGTACACCATTTGTTTCTGCAATGTCAATACACAGAGAAACCATATAATCAACTATATAGAACAACAAGTCACAGCCTTTGAATCACTTCCACATTAAAAATCGCACGAGGGAACAAACAAACGTTTGTAGAAAAGACTCAATGAGTCACAAAATAAAAAAAAATTAAGATCGAAAGGTAGAGACTTTATAGTATCCGTACCATAGCATTGAATGGACCTCCATAGACGGGGATTCTCTTAACGATTGACCACTTCGCCATCTTCTTAAGTTTCCAAACTCCCAGAGAGCTTCAAAGTTCTGATTTTTATGGCACTTTATGGGGCAACAGTGTTATTTTAGAACTATTGGGATATATTGTTGATATTTTTAAACTTCAGGGACTAAAAGTGATAATTCTATCTATTTTGGTGTGTAAAGTAAAACCGCTGTAATAAATCTAACCTGTTTGGTCAGACACAACTAAAATAGCAAAGGGTTTAGTGAAAATCTCGAGTCTCCGATGACATCCGCCGCCGCTAAACTCTCCCGACGTGGAGCTCTCGAAGCCAGACGACTCCTAAACCCTAATCTCACTCCACCCTTCTCCGAAACCACCTCGAGATCACTCCTCTCTGATCTTCAGAACCCAAACCCTCACCTAAAAAACGCCGTCTCACTCTTCCAGCAAGCACTCAGCTCCAACGCCTCTCTCTCCCCCCTCGGAAACAATCTCATAACCACTCTAGTCCGCTCCAAGAACCACAAGCTCGCATTCTCCGTCCACCGCATCATGCTCGAGACCAACACCTTCATCAACTTCGTCTCCCTAAGTAGCTTACTCGAATGCTTCATCAAATTACAAAACAACAATACTAATTTCGCTTTTGGTGTCCTTTCCGTGATGCTCAAGCGAGGGTTTGTTATCAACGTTTACAATCTCAATATTATATTAAATGGTTTATGTAAGAATCTTGAGTTTGATAAAGCTCTTAGGTTGCTTAGAGATATGAAGTTGAATTCGATTGGTCCTGATGTTGTGAGTTATAACACTGTTATAAGAGGTTTATGTGAAGGGAAAGAGTTGGAGAAAGCTTTGGAGTTGGCTAAGGAGATGGATTCTTGGAGTTTGATCACTTGTGGGATTCTTGTTGATGGATTTTGTAAATCTGGTAAGATGGGAGAAGCTATGAGGTTGTTTGAGGAGATGAGAGTTAGTAAAGGTTTAGAACCGGATCTTGTTTTGTACACTACACTCATCAGAGGGTTCTGTGATTGTGGTGAGGTGGATAAAGCTAAAGAGATATTCGATGAGGTTATGGAGAAAGGGCTTTCTCCTGGTGCTATTACTTACAATACTCTTATTCAAAGGTTTTGTAAGTTAGGTCAGATGAAAGAAGCTTCGGAGATGTTTGAGGTTATGAAGGAGCGTGGAGTTCGTCCGAATGTGTATACGTATACGGGTTTGATTAGTGGTCTTTGTGGAGTTGGTAAGACTAAGGAAGCTCTTCAGCTTTTGAACCTAATGTTGGAGAGTGGTGAAGAGGCTAACGTGGTGACTTATAATGTGATTCTTACAAAGCTGTGTAAGGATGGTCTTGTGGAGGAGGGTTTTGAGGTTGTTGAGTTGATGAAGAAGAGGGGTACAAGACCTGATGTAATAGCGTATAATATTCTACTTGGTGGACTCTGTGCTAAAGGTGATTTAGAGGAAGCAAGCAAGCTTCTGTGTTTACTGGTGAATGATAGGAGTTATCCGGATCCTGATGTTAGATCGTTTAATGCGTTAATCCACGGTCTTTGCGAGGAGAACAATCTCTCTGAAGCTTTAGAGTTTTATGATTTGCTGGTTGAGAGATTAGGTGCTGCAGATGTAGTGACTATTAACATATTGCTTAAAGGAACTCTCAAGTGTGGAGATGTGAAGAAGGCAATGGAGCTTTGGAAACAGATCACTGTTCCAAACTCAGATATCTATTCTACTATGATTGATGGGTTTTGCAAAACAGGCATGCTTAATCTTGCTAAAGGATTGTTTTGTAAAATGAGAGAGTCTTCTAAGCTACGTCCTGGTGTTTATGACTACAACTGTCTACTCTCATCATTGTGCAAAGAGGGAAGGTTGGACCAGGCTTGGAGGTTATTTGAGGAAATACAGCGTGATGATGACAGCTTACCAGACATTGTTTCTTTCAATGTGATGATTGATGGAAGTCTTAGAGAAGGGGATGTTGAATCCGCAGAATCACTTCTGGTTGGGATGTCTCAAGCTGGCCTTTCTCCTGATTTGTTTACTTATTCGAAGTTGATTAATAGGTTCTTGAAACTAGGGTATTTAGACGAGGCTATTGGTTACTTTGACAAAATGATTGAGAGTGGGTTTGAGCCTGATGCTCATATCTGCGATTCTGTGTTGAAGTATTGTATTTCACAGGGAGATTCAGACAAGTTGAAGGAACTTGTTGAAAAACTGGTGGAGAAAGATATTGTTCTTGATAAAGAGCTGACGTGTACGGTCATGGAATACATGTGTAGTAGCAGCTCAGGAAACATGGATTCTGTAAAGCGGTTGCTAAGAGTAGCAAATGATCAAGAGAAAAGGGATTAAGTAGAGTACGTAGTCATGTTTGTGCATTTGGAATGCTCTGTAGAGACATGTTGTGTAGATTAAAACTGTGGCTGTGGCGGACAGAAGCTGCAATCTGCTGATGTCATTGTAAGGAAGTGGTTACGTAAAAAGCCAAAAAGGCAGTTAATGGTATGATTTTGAGATCACATGGAAGGCGTTATACAACACAAGCATCTAAGACCGAAGCATTACTGGTAAAAGAGCTTATGACTCTCTTTACTCCCATCTCCTAATAGCCGAGAAAATACTTTTCCTTTTTCCTCACATTGTTTTTGTGTTGTATACTGTAGAATCATAATGCATTGGAAGTTCAGCTCCGTTATATGTTGAAGAGTGATTTTGTGGCACACATGAAATGGAATGGCTCTCTTTCTCTCTCTTTGGCATTGTTGACAAAAAAAGGGTAAATTAGCAGGAACCTCTCATCTTATCATAATCTAAGTCTTTGCTATTTTGCGTGAGAGATTAGAAGAAAAGATCTTTTTATAAGAGAGGAAGAGTTTGTTGTTTGCATATTCTGTTGTTTTGGTATTGGGACTTTGGGAGGAGGAAGAAGAAAGCAAATCTATTTCTTCTGTAGAAGAAGGTGGAGAGGTGCCAAACTTTTTCCTCTTCTTCTTCCTTATTGGTTTGTTTATGTTTCTGTAACAATCTCTTAATAATAAAAATACTATATAGTTTTCCTTTTACTACTTTATTGAAAAATTGTTGATGATTTTAGGTTCAATGAATCTTTTGTTTTTGGTGCCCAGATCCGATTCTCTCTCTCCTCCCACTGCCCTTGGAAATCCCAATGACACCAACTAGACCTTTTTAAAAAAACAATTTCTTTCTTTTTCATTCTCAATTAATTTAATTACACCTTCGGCGTAATTGTCACATTTTTGCGCATTATTTGTTGGTTAATCTTGAATTTTTAAAAGTTTTTTTTTTTTCTTTCCTAAATCTCTCTTTCTCTCCCTTGATTCAACTTGGCAACTTCATTCAGTTCCAAGTTGCCAAAAAGTAACTTGAGAGAGAGAGAAAAAAAGAGAATTGTTTATTGTTTTCATGAGGTTGGTTAGGTAATCCCTCAACTCCTATTGGTCATCTATCTATCCTCTTCTTCTCTTCCATTTATACTCTCAGACACAACAACAACAGATCAAAAGGCAAAACACAATGCTTCTCTACTTTATCATCTCATGTCTCTCTTTCCTTTTCCTGTCCAAATCTTTCTCTCTTCCTCCATGGGCATCTGAAACCAAAACCTTGCTCTCTTTCTACTTCTCAAAGAACTTCTTCACCAGAACTCTCCATCCTCCGACCACACCTGATCCTACCTCTCCTGGACCCCACCAAATGTCAGTCCTTGACCTCCCTGACCTGGCTCTGGATCGCATTCTCGACCTTCTTCCACCTTCTGGACTCTCTAGTATGGCTAGGGTTTGTAGCTCCTTGAGGGAGAGATGTGTGAGTGATCATCTCTGGGAGAAACACTTGATCACCAAATGGGGCAAAGTCCTTGGCCCTGCTGCTCATAGAGAGTGGAAATGCTATCTCTCTTCTTCCTCGTGTCATCTTGATTCTCCTAGTCACCAAAATGGTCACCCTCTTGGTTTTGACAAAATCATCTCTCTGATCCGATCTGTTTTCCGAAATGGTGATGATAAGAAGAGATATGCTGCGTCTTCTTCTCTGCCTCTTGATTCCACCATGAGCTTCTACCTTGCCCTTGAAACTGGTCGTTTTTGGTTCCCAGCTCAAGTTTATAACCGTGAGGTAAAAATCATTTCACAAACTGATTTCAAAGCTTTTCTAGATTTTTTTAATTATTAAAGTAATGAGTGACCTTTTGGTGTAAGAGCAGAATGGGCATGTAGGGTTCATGTTGTCATGCTATGATGCGGAGCTCAGTTATGATACTCACACTGATACTTTTCAAGCCAGGTATATAAATATCACATTTGACACATTCCTTGACTTGTTTTTCATCACAAGTCACTCGTATAAATTAGATTCTATTGTTTTTTTTTTAGGTATCCACCACATGGTAGAAGAGCAGTTGCGGTTGAAAAGGGTGTGACATGGGAGAGACTAAGAGCAGCTCCCATTGATACATCTCCTCATCATCTTCATCTGTCAGATTCTCTAAACGAGTTGAAACCTGGAGATCACATCGAGATTCAGTGGAGAAGAAACAAAGAGTTCCCTTATGGTAAGTTATTAAATCTATATTGTAAGAAAGTGGTTTGATCTGGTTTCTTAAACAAAGCTTGGATGTTTTCTTGTTGTGTAGGGTGGTGGTATGGTACCGTTGGCCACTTAGAATCCTGTGATGGGAATCTCAACCATTGTCATTGCCATCTTAATGGTGAGTTCTGTGTCACATTCTGTGCTTTCTTTATTCATTTCCTAAGCTAATAAACCCATTAATTCCCCCCCCAAAACGTAGCTTGTAAAGTGTGAACATGGAAGAGACCTAACTCGATCATTGGTCCCAAAAAAAAAGACAAATGATGGAGCCATGTCTTGACTTTCCTAGACATTTTGATAAATATTTGTCTTGAATTGATGTTGAAATCTACACGTTACCAAAGGGTGGTGGGGGCGGCTCAACAATGATTCTTTTTTGTTTCTTTATCACTTAAAAATGGAGTATTATTCTTTTCCTTGTGTTGTTGGCACATAGCGTCACCACAGATAGTAGAAATCAATTTGGAAAAAGATAGTGTGTTGCCCACTTGCATCTTTGATTTATACCTAACCCCCTCGTCATAAGGCATAAACCGTTTTCTATTCATGTGTTGGTGGTAAATGATAAAAGTATTTATTATGGATGAATGATGTTAAAACAGAGATGGTGGTGTTGGAATTCAACCAGTACACAGTGGGATCGAGGTGGAGAAGAACGATGATAAACAAGAGAGATCATAGAGAGGAAGGTAACGAGGAAGAAGGGTTCTATGGAGGAATCAGAAAGCTAAATTGTAAAGAAGAGATTGCTATGTGGACACGTCTCTGGCCATCCTCCATCTTGGAATAGAATCAAGAAGAAGAAAAAAGAGATTAAAACACAACCATTGGGTAGGATGTTAATTTTTAGATGTCTACTTGTCTTTGTATGATCCAACTGTTGATTATTTATTCGGAACAGACAAGTTGGGTTTGTGAAAATGGTGGTAGTAACTTCATTGAAAGGTGGCTTTTCTTTTCAAAAGATTACCACTAAACCCAAATGTATTGTGACAAATCGCACTGGTATCACTCGATCCTTCTAAACAACTAATCGTAAAGCATAACAACGACAGGTGACTCCAGAGGCAGACTTTTCCTTATTTTTAAAAGTTTTGAACGTAGAAGGTAATTTACAAAGCCAGTGATCTCTCTTTCACGAAACATACACAAACTTTATTTAACACTGCTCTCCGCAAAGCCGACCTGCTCTTTACCGAAGTCAAACACGGTGTGGGTACTTTCCCATGAACACATCTCCAAGAATCCTGTCACATTTCCAAGATGTTCCAGAATCTGCTATAGCTGAACAGCCACTTTGGCAGAATCCTGTGTAACAATTACGCAAAAATTCAGATCCAGTTGTTGCCCGAAAACATAAATAATAAAGCCTTATTGAATCTGTCAGAAACATCTATATATATATATATATTGTAAAGAACGAGACATGTTAATGTTACACATACCAGTGGGTGTACCACCAATGAGAACATCACCCATGTCAAACTATTACACACACCAACAAAGGCTTGAGAAGTTGACTTAGACCTGTGGAAGACGTTTATGAGAAACCAAGACAAGAAAGTGATATATAGCAAATCTGCCAGTAACCCTTTTGTGTCACGGGAACATAAGTATGTTTTCCCTTGAAATGATTTGGATCAACACCTCCAAATACAAGTTCACCACCTTCTTAATCTTCAGCATTACGGCCTTACTTGAGCATGTTGTACCTGTTAAAAACAAGGCATATTGGCATGAGATTGAACACTACAGGAATGTCTGTAAACTCAGCCAAATCAATACAGTAAACTTGCGCATACCAATCAGGAGTGGCGTTTCCCAACAGAGATAGATCTCTTGGAATCCAAGACCAATGATACCATCAAATTTAGCTACAAAAAATGTTATACCAGGCTCCTTGGTTGCCTCGATGAACTCCTGATAAGAAGGAATATCAGTGATGCAGCTTAAATGTGTGGTCAAGAGTGTTGAGTAGATGCAAAGTGGTTTTGATGTGTGGGAAGTATTAGTTGATGCAAGTAGAATCAAGAACTAGGTGACTAGTTATCACTGATGACTCTCTGGTGTGGTTAAGTAAGGAGGTGTTTATAACATATGAATATTGAAAAAGACTTATAAATATATAAAAGTTACAATATTATAAAGATCAGAAACGTTGATCATCTCATCAGTAAATTCCACAAAACAAAAACAAATAAAACTCACACACATTAAAACTGAATTAGGAAAAACCAAATTCAATCAAAATCATCAAAATGGTTGCAGCTGATCCAATGGTTGCAAGTAGTAGCAGAAATGCACCTTCCATGTTTTAGCCTTTTGGTTTTAGCTTCCCTATGATCGAATGGGTTCTCTCATTTGACAAAGGTTTTCAAGATTCAGTTACCTTCTTCTCATCTCCTTCAACAGCAGCTGCTTCGTTTGAACAATGGTTCTTGACAACAGTCGATATATCAGTTTCAGAAGCACCAGCAAGTTTGAATCTCTCAACCGCTGAGTCAAGATTCTTCTCCCAACCGCTTACACTGATTTTGCATTCCACTTGTGATCTCTCAAACAACATATTCCCCCAGAACAGATGGATCTGTGATCTCATAGCGATCGCTTGCTCTGCTGCTTCTGCTGCTGTAACAGCTTCCGAAGCTGCCTCCCCGTTTTCTCCATCTCCTTGCTTCTTTCTCCTCTTCGAAACTTCCTCTTTCTTGTTCGGGTTTTTCAGATCATTCATCCTTTGTTCTTCAAGCTTCTCCCACATCTCAGTCGCAGCTTTCATCTTCTCTTCTGCACTATCAAAGAGTGCCAACGTCTCCGTTGCATCCCATCCAGACAAATCTATCTTCTGTGCCAAAGCAAAAGACCAATGGAGCTTTGCCATCTCAAACTGTTGTTGTCCCAAAGCGAGCAAACCCTCGTAAAAGTCAGGTTTGATTGACAAGGCGTGCTCATACTTCTCCTTAGCTAGAGTGTATCTCTCTTTCACCCACTCGTAAGCAGTCTGAAGCTGCTCCGCGACCTTCTCCTTTCCAGCAGATTCTTCCAACGGAATCCGCTTCCTCGCGGCGCACATGTGCACGTTGCCCCAGTTGAAGAAAGCTAACGCAGCAACTTCTTGGAACTTTGCAGCAGCCTTCTCGAAAAGTGGTTGAGCTTCTTCGCTAGTGACTGTTTCCTCCAGCGCCTCGGAGCAAAGCTCCATCCCCAGCTCATGCAAGTCAACATGAGCATCTGGGTCAATACCCACGTGGGACCGGAAAAGCTGAGCAAAGTCGAACAACCAATCATCCATCTCCAACTCCTTCATCTCAGGATCTTCAGAAGAAGGTGTTTTATCCTTTTCTGACTTCTCATTGCTGACCTCTGTCTCGGATACTGTTTCATCAACAGGCTTCTCTTCTTCTACCACTTCCTCCTCTTCTTCTACTACTTCCTCTTCCTCATCAACCAAAGGTGGCTCCTGCTCAGGACTTACATCAACAACATGCAACCTCAACATCCCAACAGACTCACACTTATCTGATTCAGGCTCTTTAGTCAAAACACCATCAGCAACAGTTTCAGACAACCTAAGCTCCGCAGTAGAAGTAACAGTAACCAAATCACCATCACTGTCTTTATACTTAATCAACACAGACTTGGAAGAAGGGAAACGACTCCTCACAATCTCCCTCAACACCTTAAACCCACAATTCACAGGCATCTGACCCAACCTTATATCATGGTCATAAACAAACTTCAACGGCCTCCACCTAGTTACCTTCTCTTGAGCCACTGCCACGGAGGAAGAAGACTGCTCTGCCTTTTTCGAAGAAGAAGAATCATTCAACGGCTTCAACACAATTTTCGCCATCTGTGCCTTCCCTTCATAACCACCATTCTCCGTCAAAGGATTCACCTTTACCCGTTCTACCTTACTATTGGTGGTACTAACAGGTGGAGAAGGAGCTACCTTTTTGTGAACCTGACGAGAAGGCAAGCAAGGACCAAGCCCATTAACAGGACCACCCAAAGCAGCAGAGGCACCAAGCGCAGCAGGTGAAGGCCTGCTCTGAGGCCCACCAGGCCCACACATCATCAACCGTCTCGACATCTCCGTTGCATCCTTATGATTCGGATCAGCTCCAAGCAGCGAATTCACATCCTGCACAGCCAATTCATACTTCCCCACAGCTTCAAGAGCCCTCGCTCTCCGTAACAGAGCTCGCGTGAACCCAGGCTGGACCTGAAGCGCCATGGAACACTCGGAGATTACTTTCTCGTAATCGATGGGCTTCATCTGCATCAAACAAGCGGCGCGGTTGCTGTGGAACACGGCTCGGTCAGGGTGGCTCTTGGGGATGAGCTTGAGCGCGTCCGCGTACTGGTCAAGCGCGCCTTGGAAATCCTTGCTCTGGAACTTCTTGTTGCCTTCTTCCTTGAGCTCGTGTGCTCGTTTCAGGAACACGGAGGCGTCGAAATCGCCGTTGATGACGGACGGTTTGGAAGAGGAAGATGAGGTTTCGGCCTGCTGCTTCGAACCGCCGCCGCCGCCGCCACCGCTCTTCTTCTTCCGCGCTCCTGATTTCCCCATTATTATCGCTTGCAATCAAACAGGTGCTCGATTCAACAACGCAAAGCTGATATGAAGAGGAACCTTGTGAAACGAAACCCTAAGACAGACCCCTAAATACATGGCCTTATATTATGGGCTTTACTTGGGCTTTTCTAATAAGAGCAACGAGGGGGGAGATAGTTTAAATTTGTCCAAGCAAAATGATTATTATGGGCTTCACTTGGGCCAAAAGAGCAACGAGAAAGCCAGCGTTTTAATCCCGAACTATTCGAAATCGACTGTTTTAATATTCAATTACTGCTTCCGCATATTTCGAAATAGCCAATCGTTATTAATTAACGGGGTGATAACAGTTTCCATCGACTCTTTATCCGTTGGCTATTCTAATTATAATTTTGCAGATCTATGATTAGTTGAGGAATAAATATGCTCATATAATACTTGAGTATTTAATTTATCGATTGAAAATATTTAAAGAATTAATAAAAATGATTTTTTATGTTTTTCTTACCAAACATCTCAATCGGTAAATTAAATACTCAAGTATTATATACGCATAGTTATTCTTCAACTAATCATTAACTGCGTGATCCGTAAAAAGTTGACGGCTAAAAAGTTGACGGAAACTGTTTTTTTCTGTTAACTATGTAACAATTGATTATGTCGTTTCTAATTTTGTGTAGTTAATTATTAGTTGGGAAATAATTTTGCCCACAATATTTGAATATTTGATTTCAAATAATTTTAGATTAAAATGTTCATTTTTCCAACAAGGAAATAGATAGTTTTTAATTTGTCCAAGCAAGACAATGACTGTGACCAGAGAAATGTTAAATTCATTGTTGACAAAGGGTGGATAGAAAGACCTATCATCAAGTTACTGCTGATAGCTATGAAAGAGGCGATCTCCTCTGCTATTAAGTACTCTAAATGTTACTGCTGATGGTCTTGCAAAGCAGTTGTTGCTGGTTCTTTTGTTTCTCTCAAGTTTTATTGGCTATGATGTACTACGTGCTCTTCTAATTCTCAGCCGTTGATTGAAAATCAAGTTGGAAAGTCTTTTTTCTAAAGTACGGGAGGACACACCTTGTTATGATATGCGCGAAAACCCAATTAATGTTTTTCCTGTGCATTTTATTTACAGAAACAATATATTAGGCTTGCCAAATTTATGATCCAAAATAACTATGTTTTTTTCTGTAGTATCTATTTATATAACTCCTTGACAAAATAGATTACTCGCAAGATATCAAAAACATATCGTAAGATCATGAACTTCATAGTTAGCATAAATAATCTAAACTAAAAATCACTTGGTGCATCTAAAAGGTGTTTGACTTCTCTTTGGCTCTTTCTTTAGAAACTCTTTCCACTCATCTACAAATTAGTCACAACAACACCGCCTAAGTTGTATTCATAATGTATAAGCCATTACACTCTTGGTTCCTCGTATCATTGAAGTCTACTTCTTGTTTCATTTTCTGAAACCTATGTTTCTCTCCATGGATTGGCTCGAAAGATCAGCCTCTTTGGATTTCTCGACCTCTATTGCCTAATAGTATATATATCCACAGTAATCAAAACTCAAGTGTAATACTAATACACATACATTAGTTAGTAATGGTATCATACTATCATTGTTCATGTTAATTGTAACGTTATTGCCTTTTCATATAACTCGGATTGCTTCCTAAGTAGAGCGTTATTCCTCTTCATTAGTGCAAGCACTTCTTCACTTTGCTTTTGATTCTCCGCTTGTAATTTCGCCAACTAAAAAAATCAAATATAAATATATAATAGCTTAAGATAACGAAAATCAAATTCACAAATTAGTTAAGCTAATGAGTTACTGCACGTAGTTAATTACCGTACATATATTTCGTCGTTAATTACAAGTGAGGCTTGATTCTTCCACGTTAATTTAAGCATTTCTTCTTTAAGCTTTTGATTCTCCAATGTCACTTTCTTTAAATCCGCCATCTGAAAACAAAAAGACTACAAAATTTTGAAATAGTTACGATAACAAAATCAGAATTGACTATCACTGAGTTATAGATTACCTTCTTCACACGATTTTCCATCTCAGAGGTGTTTCGTTGATCACTGTTTTTGATGTAATTAGGTTTAACTATCATGAAAAAACGTGCTTATACAATATATACGATAGATCTTATTCATCCTTATATATATTTAGTGATAGATATATTCCCAACCGATCTTTAATATTATCAGTTAAATAAAATTTTTAAAAATACAAAAATTGAAAAGAAGATAATTACGAATAATATGCCATTCTAATATGTGGGCTTAGAAATGTGATCATGTAAACTGTGAACTGCTTTTCTAGCTAGCCGCCCAATATAATCATGCGAATTAATGTGATTCTTATATTTATTCACTTTAATTTCCTTCATGTGATTTTCTTTTTATTTCTTTATAATTCCATCAATAATATAAAACTATTGAAAAGCACATGACAAGGTTGATTCTTAAACTCCTCAGCAAGACATTCCAAGCTTACTCAACACTTCACACCACCAAATTATAATCTCTCAAATAAAGTCTGCCCAAAACTCAAATGGAAAACATAATTCTAAACAATGTCTCCACTTCACTCCTACTCTATCTTCCTCTCCATTTTCATAAGCATCTTTCTTCAATCATCACTTACATCATCCCAATCACATCTCTGTAGATCTTCTTGCGGTGACATTCAAATAAATTACCCTTTTGGCATCGATGATGGTTGTGGCAGCCCTTATTACAGACACATGCTCATTTGTTCCGACAACAACACCAAGCTTGAACTTCGAACACCATCGGGTAAATACCCTGTTAAGTCCATAAGCTACTCTGATCCTCACCTTCTTGTCTCTGATCCCTTCATGTGGAACTGTCAAGATCGAGATAACTTCCGACCCACGAGATCTTTCAGCATAGATTCAAGCACGCACTTCACCGTCTCCCCTCAAAACGACTACTTGTTCTTCAACTGTGACCCTGAGAAAGTGATCGTCGAGCCAAAACCGCTCTTCTGCGAGAGGTTTCCAGATAGATGCGACTCTTCTTGCGATAGCTCGAGCTATCTGTGTAGGCATTTGCCTGAATGTGGATCAGCTTTAGGTTCTAGGGTTTCTTGTTGCTCTTATTACCCGAAAGCAACTCAGTCTCTTAGGCTGATGCTACAGAACTGCGCGACGTATACAAGTGTGTACTGGAGGAGTACTGGTGCTGGGAATGCACCGTATGATCAGTTTCCGGAGTATGGGATTAGGGTTGATTTCGAGTTCCCGGTGACCATGAAGTGCCTTCTTTGCCAAGATACCACTAAAGGTGGTGGGGTTTGTGGATTTGATACGAGGACTCGGGATTTTGTGTGTCTTTGCAAACAAGGAAATGTCACTACTCATTGTAATGGTAAATTATCTCTTTCACAATCGTTTTCTCTCTAAACACTCATAATTTTATTTTTCTCATTTATATTTTATTATATTTTTTGTGAAGTTATTTTCAGTTTATCGTTCATCTTAAGTAGATAATATATGTATGTTTTTGAATCACACAATACTTTTACATATTTCAATCTATTTAATTATTATTTTTTTTTGCAGATCCTAGCCACGTAAAACATAAACGCATTGGGGCAGTCGCAGGTAATTAAGTCATACTATTGGATGTTTGATTGATCATTTTATTGATTTATGATTAAATTTTCGAGTTTGATATAAATATGAATACTTGTGAATTTATGACCTAATATGAACTGAATAAGTTGTCTCTATCAGGAACGGTGACGGCGGTTTCAGCTGCCGGAGCAATTGGGGTTGGAGGTGGAGTCTTTTGGTACTTGAGGAAAGTGAGAGCCAAAGCTCCGGTCACATGTGGAGTTCAAACCAATGAAAACAGAATTTTCTAATAGCATTAAAACATGTTTTAACAAAAGGAAAAAGCAAAATCACGAGCACACTCTTCTCTTCTTATGTTTCGTTCCTTTTGTCTGTTTCTTTTCATCTTTAATTTTGTGTATACTACAAGTTTGGTATAAAAGAATTTTGTTTCTTTTGTTGCATTTTACATAATTATATTCAAACCAAACTATAGCTCAAAAACTTATGTTCTGAATTTAAAATGTCCGTTTCCACAATTCATAGTGAGTTGAGAATTTGCAAGGTTGGATTTAGAAAAAACTTCCAATATAATTTTGATTTGGAAACGGATAAAAATAAATGGCAAAATACAGCTCAGATACATAAAATCCACCTCCGTTGTCTGCATATATAATAGAGCAAACATAAACGGAGAAGAGCATTTTAATCAGCAGATCCTGCCGGAGTAGCAGCTGAGAGGACCGGCGGAAGAAGTAAGATTAGGGACAAGAGAACCGTCGTACACCGGGAACTCCTCTTTTCTTACGTACAACGACGTGACTATTCCGTTGCTATACGGCTCAAAGTAAGCTCCGTTCAGCAAAACGTCTTTCGAGGATTTCCATTTCCAACTCTTAAGATCATCTCCACTCTCTAATCTCTTCGTCACCTTCACATATATATGAACAGTTACACCTTTTTAGTAAGCTTTCCCACTCAAAAATGAATACTTAATCCATGTGTTTATGTAAGTTTTAATGTGGGATAATCATTAAATCTTAAATATTAATAAATTTAAAAGCGAAGAAACCTGTTTTTTGCTAGGGTCATCAGGAGCAACAAAGTAGTTGCCTTCACTGAAAATGGTTGGATCAGCACTCCCACCGATCGCATACATCTGCCATTTATCATATCTATTGTTTGCTACATGCGCATAACCTCTCCTCACCCTGCCACGTTTCGTATTTCCACAGTCAGCTTTTTCTAACCTCGTTCAGTTTTATTAGTTAAGTGAAACATATTGATATACCTAGGAAGTCTCTCGATGAGACCGGGTCCAAAGTAGTTGAATGCAATTGTAACTTTCATATTCTCATCTTCAACAAAGTTATCGTTATGCCCGAGCAACATCACCTTCATAAATATCAGAAATATACCATTATAAATATTCAATGTTTTAATAGTAAAACGTAATATGTAAAGTTATAAGTACTTAATTACTTTATCATGCTGAGTAAAGTAGTTATTAGAAATAGTGACGGCAGTGGAACCAAGTATCACATCGATCAGTCCATCTTCAGACTGAGAAAAGTAACAATGATCGATCCAAACATTTGACGAATTAAACACGGAGATTGCGTCACCGTCAGATCCTTGCCGACTACCAATATGATCCGGACTGCTCCGTACCATACCCGGTTTACTCGGTTTGCAGTGGTGGATACTTATACCATGTATAATGACATTACTCACGTGTTGGATCGTGATGCATGGTCCGTGCGCGATCTCCACTTTTGCTCCTCTTCCGTCAATGGTCTTGTAGCTGTTCATGATGAGCTCGTTTTTCAACACTATGCTCATGTCACGTGCGAATATGATCCATAAAGGTTCGGTCTGGATCACAGCATGTCGTAGGGTTCCAGGGCTAGGGTTTTCAGGGTCGTCATTTGAGCTTGTAACCACATAGATCGACCCGTCTTTACCCCCAGCAGCGTATTTTCCGAATCCTACCGCACAATCGGCTAGGTCTCTACGGTTTAATTCCCAGTCAGGGTTTGTACGCCAGCAAGAATCGATTGGATTTTGTGACTCAACAAGAGGAGAAAAGAATATTGCAAAGAGAAGAGGAACTGTTAAGAAGAAAGAAGCCATATATATTATTTTGCTTGTGTTTAACTATGTGTGTGAGAAATGGAATATATATATATATATATATATATATACACGTACGACATAGTTCTGGTCAGCTAGAGAATCTTCTGCTAAAGGAAACTTGTATCATCTACCATTGCTCAAGCCCCATATATCATTCCTGTACCTCAGGTACATTTATCTCTGTAGTTAATATCGGTAAGTAATCACTATAATTATGATATACTCCTCTTTATAAGTTTTTTCAAATCTCCTATATATATAAGTTGTAACTCCCTTACGTTTACAGTTTTGGATCTATGTAATCATTTTATTTTGGTAAGAATGCATTAGAGTTAAGAGCAAAATTAGTAATCGTTAGTTTTTTTTAAACATATATAGTCAATTAATTGTCTATGATTAATGAGCTTGGTACGCAAAGACTGCATTTTGACATGCATTGTATCGGTGGATGCATACAACATGGCGCCCATGATGTGATTGAGCTTAGTATATGGCGCTTTTATTTAAATACGACTGAGAATGAGTACTGATATTTTTTTTATAAGAATGAGCAGTAATCAATATTATTAATACAGAATCATTACTATTTTTTACCCCCACTCTTACCTGAAATATTACTTTCCATGCCACTGAACCTACTTTTTTTTAGCAACCAACTTTTACATCATTCAAATAAACCACCACGATCAAGATCAAAACAGTTACCGTGAACGGTTATAAAACTTTAGTTTTAAGTAATTCCCTTTTTCACGTATATAAAACGAACGGAGTTGATCTCCTAAATAAATTTTCCACCTGTATTATAAGAAACAATTTTCTTATGATGTTTACTAAACAAATATCCGGCGCAAACAAACAAGTTTCACGTTATGAAGCTCATGAGCAACAACAGATATCTACTACAAGCATCAGAAAAAATATATGATTATTATCAGAACACATAAGCAAAATAGAATTTGTATTTGTTTCTAATCATTTACATAACTAAACAACATATCTTTTAATTTGGTATTTTATTTTTACTGTAACTGGTTAGAGGTCTCTGCTATCACTTTGTTTGCTTTCCTTTGATCATCGTACTTCTTCTTTACTAAAATAGAGTAGCTTCTGATACTTGATTCACGTACCACCATCTTCTCTTTTGCCAGATTTTTCCAGAAACAGAGATAATATATGATGCATGTAATCGATCAGTTGTCAGTTTACTTGATCTTCCAAAAATACTAAATAAGTTATTGGAAAACAGAGGTGAGAGAGTTACAAAAAAAGGAAAACAGAGAAGTGAGATTTACCTCGAGACCCATGAAGGACCTAAGTTAAGAAATACTCCTCACCTTCGGTTTATTATAGGTGTAGATCGATTCAAGATTTCATCGTCGCCAAGCATCTCGAGCCCTCGAGCTAATTTTATCTTCTTTTTTTACTATCGGCACATTCACAAAAAAGAAGAAGATAAGATAGAGAACGTTATTGGGTTCAAAATCAGAAAATAATATTAAGTTTGTTTATGAACTTATTAGCTAAATAAGCCCACTAAAAATGCATCCACTTTCATGTTCTATATATTTTTACACGATACTAGAATAATCATCATTTGTCAATGGCACAAATGTATAGTTTAACAATATAATAAATCAATACAATTATCAAAATATTTTACTAATCATTTTCTAAAAACAATTACGTAAATATTATCACAGATAAAAACACAAATATGATTACAAAAAATACATATATGATACAAGGAAAGACATAAATACATATTTATGAAATTTGATTTATTTAATATACTTACAAAAAATCTCTTATTCTGTTAATTTTATATCATAAAAATATGATTATACAACCCCACAAACATATAAATTATATTAGGCAAAAAATTTAAAAACAAAAATATACTCGTCCTTTCGAAAGCGGGTCAGTATCTAGTCTATCTATAATATAGCAAACGTTCCATGACATCAACATTTTTTAATAGGAAAAAAAAAAGTTCAATCCAATGGCCATAAATCTTTTCATTTTATGATCTAATGGGTGTAAAATACCCTCTCATATGAATGGTGATATCATCTTATTCAAAGAATATATCTTTTCAAATGTTTCAATCGTACTCTTCCATTTTTTTTTAAAAACACATCTTTTAATTATTAAGGGACATAATGCATTTGTTTTTATGAAAGAACACATCTTTCCATTTTTCTTGCAACTCTTCTCTAGATTTCAAACAACATGAAAGTGTAGAGAAGTTATTTGAAGAAGACTCAAAAACCCACGTCACCATTCTCGCCGTAACCTGCGGTTCCTCCCCGACAGAAACCGATGCCATTCGTGAAGCCGTGACGAGAGGGATGTGTGAAGTTAGGGTACCCACTAAAATCCTAGAGATGATGCTAGCCAGAAAGACAAAGACGGCGGTTCACAACACGGTGACATCAATGAATCGGAAACCGAGTCATGATCAGAGATTTTTTTGGTACCGGATTGATGTCAGCTGCCGATGATATTGGCGTGAAGGCTACTTACGTGTACGTCCTTTCTCACGCGTGGTTATTGGCGGTGGTAGTGTACTTGACGGTGTTGGATAAATTCGTGGAAGGCGAATATACTGATATCAAAGAGCCTATGAAAATACAAGGCTGTAGATATCTATTCGGGCTTCTCACATTTTCTCTTCCATTCCCAATAAAGAACCAAAAACAGGGATGTTTAATGGTGTTGTGTTTCTCTTTTGGTCGTTTTGGTGACATGTTAGATGAGGTGTTATAGACGTAGAAGAAGGAATAAAATAAAGAACATAAGTTTTTTTAGAATGGTATATGATTCGGTCTTGGTTTTATAATGGTGTGTGGCTAGATTTGATTAAATGTTTATAGAAACATAGAAAGGAACACATACGTTAAATTTGTGTTTATATTTAAAAGTAGTTAATATAATCATCATGGTGTTTGTTTTTTGCCAAAAAAAAATCTCGTAACCTACTGGTAATCTTGTAAAACTAATCACAGCCCAAATAACATAATAGTTAGATATGTGTTACTGATTACCAATTATTAGGTTCTAATTTATTTTTAAGAAGGATAAAAAAATTATAGTGATATGCTTAGTTTAATAAAAAATATATTATATATTTATATGTATCAATATTTTTCTCTAGTCAAACCGCATCACCGATCTAGAACCAGAATGAACAAAAGGAGTGGCGTGACTCGTGAGGAGGCTGTGTTTCATCTTAGGAGCTATCTTCACAGAGCTACAAACTTTCCCATTGTATTCATCGATCCGTGTATTTTGGTCGTGCGCTATCGTTTTTTTGTTTGGTCATCTTTAATTGGGTCTTATGGCATTTACCCATGGGTCATATATGTTTGATTCATGTAATATGGAATTGAGACTTTTTGTGATTACCAATAAATATTTCGCTATAAAAATACAAATTGGTGGCATACTCATTTGGATAGTTTTTATGTTTAAAGATTTTTCACTTATAACTTTCTGAATAATAAAATTAGCAAAGATGAACTGGGCCACAATATTTTGGGTCTTCATAAGCTCATGAAAAGATTTGAATAATGAGTAGTAATTTGTGTCAAAAAACTTATTTGCATTTTATCTTCTTTTTTTTTTTGAAAAAGACTATTATCTATATTTTTTTCTTCGCACTTTTTACATTTTTTGATTAACAAGAAAGAGACAAGTCAGAAAATGTAAAACTTCTACATGAACCGTATAATATATTTTTCAGAAAGGAGGATATTAATAATTTAAATGTAAATTTTCTTGAAATAAGTTGGAAAGTTGGACATTTTATTAAAAAATCAGAAAGTAATGGCCACAACTCACAATTAATCCGAAAATGTACACTTTGCATTTGCGATATATAGCTTTTTTACAAAAAGAGAAAAATAATTGTCATATTTGACAAAATCGTGGTAAAAGAAAATTACTACAAAACATTACGATTGAGAAAAAAAGTAAAAACTTAGGTAATTGAAATCTATATATAAACACAAGGCAATGGACTCAATTTCTCAATCAATTTAATTATCATCTTTTCCAGTTTGAAATTCATATAGCTAGACAAAATATGGCTGAAACAAGCAATGCAGTTGAATTGAGTTTAACTCCACCTGATCCATGGGTTCTGAAGAAAAAGTTAACGAATACAGATCTTAGGTATGGTGGTGAGTTGAAGAAGGTCATGAAGCTGATGATTACACTGTAACATTAATCAAGAGAACCACATACGCATTGAAGGCAGGATGGAGCACGATAGCTACATCCAAAAATTATAAAACTGGCGATGAAATTGGACTCATGTGGGATAAAAGCTCTAGAAAATTTTTATTTCATCATATCAAGACTTATGTCAAGTAGTTTTTTTTCAATTGAAAAGTTTTTCCTAATATTTATTTAGAGATTTTAATTTATTGCATTATATTTATTTGTATGTGGGTTTTATTAATCTAATAATAAATAAAATTGAGGTTTTATATTAGTCTTTTTTTTTCAATTCAAATTGGACTCACCGTTCAATCGGCTCACATACACAATACGATATCAAAATAACCATTATACACCAATTAACCGTTAAATCGGCTCACTACGCTTACGTGAGCACCGGACTCCTCGCCAGTGTCCGTAAATCATACGTTAAAGCCGGCGAGATTGGCGGAAGAGATCGGTAGCTTGTACAACAAGAAAACTATATGAACGTGATTATTTTAATTAAGATCATAAATTCAGGGGTTCGCGACTGTACAAGCACTGTGTTCGCGAAAGCCGGTTTAGCTAAAGGACTAGGACTCGGTTCGATGCACTGTGTTCTGTTTTTGTCATGGGCTTTGCTTGTTTGTTTCACAAGGCAATTGCTAATGGCGGCGAGTCTTTCACCACCATGCTCAACGTCGTCATCGCTGGCTTGTAATATAAATGTCTTATCCGTTCAACATTAGCTTTATTCTTCTGTTTTGTTGATTACAAACACTCTATTTTTTTTTTTTTGGGTGTAAATGTTAAATTTTATACCAAAGTTTTCAATTTTTTAGAGTAAGTGGCATGTGGCAAGCCACTTATTACAAGAAAAGGAGGAGAGGAAGACAATAAGAAAGAAACTACAGACCCGCAGGCAACAGCGAAAGGTAGAGCAGAAGATGATTAGGGGAAGGCGGAGGATGGCTGTGACGGCTGATCGCGAGAAGGCGGTCCTTGACGAGCCGATCAACCCGGGCGCACACAGCTGGGACAGTCGCAGAGAGTTGCTGGAAGACACGCAAGTTTGGCTCCCTCCAGGTGCAGTAAACTATTACCTGCAACAAAAGCTTCAGGACAGCGGAAAGACCTGCAACTCCAGAGACTTGAGGAAGAGCAATAACATCAGCGAGACCAACAAGCAAGCGAGACTGGTCCGCCTGAGAAGCAAGCCCAAATTGCTGCCGCAAAAGGACACTGCGAACAGTAGGAGATAACCGCTGGGAGTCGAGAGTGGACCAATAACACTTACGCATGAACCTGAGGCAGAGAATAGATTCCAGACCCTCTTTAGATCACCCTCATTCTTCGGCTTGCAGATACTTTCCCAACTAACTCGAGCCCCCACTGCTGAGGTAGTGCTATTTTTCCAGAGAAAAGCAGAGCAGAAGACCGAGGACCAGAAGTTCACCATGCCATACACTTCCGACGCTACCAGCATAACCTTACCAGCGAAAGAGAGAGACTTTACAGTCCAACAGTGGAGCTTGGCAGTGGTTCTCTCTATAAAAGGTTGCATAGAGTGCCTTGATCCATCAGACTTAGCTGCATTCATATCAAGGCCAGTCCAGTCTTTAAACACAGATAACACCTTCTTGATCCCGGAGATAGAGTGCCTTGATCCATCAGAGAAGACAAACACTCTATTTTGGTTTTGACTTTTGTGTAGGTCTCTTGGCCAGACATCTCCACATTTGTACGAGCCAAGAGCTGCTTCTTAACAAAACAAGGAAGTGAAATCAGGACGTAAACTCGGGAAAGTAGACGGAGAGATCTGTTTCAGGGACGTTACGTCCTGACGTGGTGATCTTTGACAAGCTAAACCTAGTACTTTTAAACAACAATACTTTTGAGAACGGCATAATTATTATCATTACTTTTCATACGGGATTACTATATATAGAAGATACTATAGATCATCATACCCATCATATATATACACTCTTCAAAAGTTCGCATGATCAACTTCAAATTTTATAATTATGCAACTCAATATTTGGATTAAGAGATACACAAATTATACAAGTCTTTATAAAAACAAACTTGAACGAAAAACTTAAAAATATATATATAAATCGATCCTCCAAGTAATTTGAATTCCGTCCCGGGTAAGAAGAATTCACAAAATACACCTCAGATACAGGAATTCCGCCTCGATGTT
>JABAYD010005806.1:0-12768 GCA_014822095.1 Diplotaxis tenuifolia | reverse complement strand
TTTATTTTTGCATAATTTATAAAATTATATATACATCAAAATTATATATATATATATATATAATGTTCATCAAAATTATATATAAGGCGCGAGTCTTAACCTAGTGTAAGTTATTTCTCAGGGTTGTAGTCAAATTAGTACATATACTAGTTCTAATCTATTAACTATAAACTTAAAACAAAAAGAATCAGCAAGTTACCGGCAGTGGCAGAACTGTAAGTTGTGTAGCCTCCTTTGACACTACGACCTCCGGTGATAATGGTGTATCTCATCCCGTCTCCGACCAACATTATGTTATCATTATTGAGACGTACGTTTATGTTTTCTTGATATATTCCTCTCTTCACGTATATCACAAACCTCCCTGACGTCACCTTTCTCCGTCCAGCCAGGTCAATAGCCGCTTGCACCGTCGTGACATGTCCCGATCCGTCTTTGGCCACCACGAGGTTAGCTCGGACAGTACGTGCGGATTGCATTTTCAGAAGTCTCCTCTCTTTACGGGAAACCCATGTTGGAGAAACCTTCGGATCATCAGCGGCGGGGGTATCATTTTTTCCGGTGGTCAAGAGGGCTCCGTTGACGGCTAAGCAGTTGCTTATTAGGTGGGAGATATTGGTGTTTGAAACGATTGGTGTGGTGAAATCTGAGACGTTTAGATCTGAGGAACCGCTTCGGCAAGTCTCTGTGTTTGTAAGCGCAGTACTCAGCCACGTTTGAGCGTCAACATCGGTGCACTGTGCTCCTGCAGCTTTTGGAGACACGCCTTGCAGCGTCCTATTTAGCTGCAAGACAGTGTCTCCATATAGGTCAATGCAGTCCGTCAAAATGGCTTGTTTCCGGCAATCAGTACAGCTTAGGCCGGATAGATTCAGTTTGTCCAGAGCGGATATGGCTCGATCCATGGCTGCTTCCACCAGCATTGCTCGAAACTCGGATAGATGTGTCGGTAGGCGAAAACCATTGTGGCATCGGAAGTAGTGATTGCATGGATCAGGGTATGGAGTTTGGCGGCACCACGCATCAATGCCGGTGGTGAAATTACTGTCGGCTGTGGTGGTGAGAGGATGGAGACAGAGTACTAATAGCAATAGTAAGTATAGAGATAGAAAAGAGATTTTAAGCATCATCGTATCCACGTTCCTTGTTACGCTAACGATGTGGGTTTTTGATGTGAAAGAGTAGAACTATGTATTGTAATTCAAAGTAAGATGTTAGAGACAAAACATAATAGGAACATGACTCTAATCAATCTTAAATCTATAGTTATATATTGTGGTGGTATTAACATTAATTAGTATCGTGACTTGTGAGGTCATGAGTGAGATATACCTTCGATCGCATCTGTATTGTGTAGGCTCGATCGATGGCTATGTTTCTTGAGTGAGTTACACTATAAGGCACTTTTCTCACATTTTTTACAAAGAGAGGCACTTTGTGCTTGTGAGGCACTTTGTGACCACTTTTCCACTCTCTTTCATCTATCTAAAGACAAAAAAATCCTTCTCTCATTAACTAAAACACAACCAAAATAGTCTTCTCTAGTTAATTAAACCAGGATGTGTGGTCCAGTTTGTGTTTTGGTAGCCAGCTCTATACCGATGTATCTACTCGCGTCATTCACCTCTGTATTCACCAGCACCTCTTCCACAACCACCACTGTGGTATCCACCACCATCTCTTCCACAACCACAATTGTGATATCCACGACTACTTAACACGGTCTCCACCTTCACCACTTCCATATCTCCAATTGTATCCACAACAACCACCTCTTCTCTAGTAATCAGATCCAAAACTCATTCCCCTGTTTTCCTCCTTTCTCTGCCACCACCAAAAAGTGCCCTAAACCTCCGGCGACTTCAACCAAATTCACCGTTGTAAACTCTCTCAAGCTTCCTCTCAAACTCATGTACAAAAACATCCGTCTTTCCGGAATCTTTACTCTTCACCAGAACCGCCGAAGTAAAAATCGGAGCCACTCTTTCCGGCGAGTCTCCGGCGAACCCACAAGGCCCATCAATCAAAAGCACATCCCACTCGATCTCGTACACAAAGTTGGGTAAATCGTTGATAGCCAACTTACAATCCGAGAGCAAAAGATTCCGAACGGGTCGACACTCGGGTCGGGTTTTATAGTAACCCTAAAGCTTACCTGTTTGAGAGACTTTGGTCGGGAAAACGACGTCGTAAGCTTCAACTCCGGGGATACTCTGCTCGAATTTGGAAACAGCGTAAAGATTGTCGTCGACGAAGACGGTACGACCTTTGAGATTTATAGGTGAGGACTCGTGAGGGAGTCCGAAGACGAGGAGGTTGCAGGTGGGGGATTTGGAGTTGATGGCGGTGGAGATGGCTGAGAGTTAGGGGAAGGACATTGAGGTGTTAGGTAGTGGTGTTGAGGAAGTGTAGTGGAGGAGTGCGACGTGGATGGATGGTGAGAGGGAGGAGGAAGGTGAAGATGAGGAGGGGAAGTTAGAGGTTGATGTGGAGTGGAGTGAGATGAGAAGAAAGAGAAAGAGAAGAGGAGGGTGGAGAAAGAGAGGATGATGATTCACGGTGGCGACGGCGGTGATTCACGGTGGCGACGGCGGGAGATGCGTTGTGGTGGTGGAAGAGGATCAAGTTAAGGGAGAAGATGAAAGACAATTATTGGATATTTTATTTTGGTTTAGTTAGAGAAAAAGGAAGAAAGAGACAAATTGTAATTCGGGGTATAAAGGACAATGAATACACAGAAAGTGTGTCTCCAGCAACTTGTCACTCTATGTGTAATTCAAAAGACATAATGTGTCTTAGAGTGTAAAATTCTCATGTTTCTTTTTACGTGAACGGTTGGCATTACTATTTAGACTCTGATTGGTAACTATCGCTTAATTGCGGAATCGTGAAAAAATTAATTTTGCTGCGGAAAATTTTAAAATTTGCAGAATGATGGAATACATATTAAAGGATTTTAAATTCTTTATATGCTACTTATTTTATTATAAGAAAATAGCTATAACTAAACTAATTATTGCTAAACATGAAAATAACTAAAATTGATTAAAAACATTTTTAATTCATATTATAAATATTTAAATTATTTTCAATATGTTTTCAGTAATAAATTGCTATCTTATAATATCATAAAACAAATTATAGTTTAATCTATTTATAACGTAATTATGTATTACTAATAATATTATTATTTATTTATTTAAAAAATTACAATGACATTAGTATACAATTAAATTATAGGAAAGTATTGATTTTGTAAAAAAGAAATTGTGTACTATTGGATTTGTAAACATTACTAAACAATCTACCAAAACGCACTTGTCCACTTAATAGAATTTCCTTTTGTATTTGTGTCCGCCAAAAAGCAAACTTGCATTTTTACATTTTTTTTTCATTCCGCATATTTTTTTGATTAGCTAAATACTTGCGGAATCGCGTTTCAAATGCCATTACGCAATTCCGCAAGGTTACCAATTATAGCCTAGTATTGGGGAAATCTTTTTTTAGACCAAAAATTTATAACTGTGTCCCATTAGACTAGGCATGGGCATTCCGGGTCCCAATCGGGTTTCGGTTTTATCCAATCGTGCTTCGGTTTTTCGGGTTTATAAATATCAGATCTGTTCGGATTATATAAAATTTCGGTTCGGGACCGGTTCAGATTCTATCGGGTTCGGGTTGGGGTTAGTAAATCTTCAAAGAAATGGTATGACCCGTTATACTTTCGGGTTCGGGTCCCAATCGGTTCTTGAGTCTAAAAATACATGATTTGTACCTACTTTGTAACCAAAACATAAGTAAGATCGGTTCTTCAGATTTAAAATACCTGACTTTTACCTATTTTGTAATCAAAATATAAGTGAAATTGATTCAAAAATAAGAAAAGAACAACAAATATCATCATAGAAAACCAAACAAAAGGTAAATACAGTAGAACCTCTATAAATTAATACTCGATAAATTAATAATCTCTATTAATTAATAAATTCTGTCGGTCCCAACTTGGGTCGGTGTAAAATATGACACAAATCGATAAAATAATAAGATAATTAAAATTTTGAAAAACCTTATGTAAATACATGGTCCCAATATAAACATAAATTAATAATTAACATTTCTAAATTTTATAAATATAAAGTTTCATAGATGATTTTTTTTACTATAGTGAAATCTATCTTTATTTTTCTTAGTATTTATAAACACTTTGATATTATGTTTTATTTTATAGTTAAAATGTATTTACATTTACAGTATGTACGAAATAATCGAATAAAAACAATATAAATTGGTATCAATACAATTTAATCAGTGCATATACCGTAAAGTCAATTATTCTTCATATTTATGCATAAAATATATATTAATAAATAAATAAATCTAAAAAAGGAAATTTTCGGTAAATTAATATCTCTATAAATTAATAAAATTTCAAAATCCTAACATTATTAATTTATAGAGGTTTTACTGTATAGTTATTAATAGAAAGAAAACCAAATAAATGAAAATATAAAAAAAAATCAAGTTTTCATAAAATGAGAAACATTATTCAATGAAAACAAAGCCAAAAATTAAAAATTTCAAGCTTTAATCACCACCTTCAATCATCAACCTTCATGTTATAGATAATTATTTTAGATATTCAAAAATATCTTAAAATATTTTGGATACATATTATGAATTGAGATCATATTTGGTACGAATTCTTCTTGAGATTTGAATGTTTCGGATTCTATCCGACATCCATTTAAATTCGAGTTCGGTTCGGATAATACTCATAACCCAAAATACCAAAAAACAAGATCCATTCGATATTTATGTCCGGCTCGGATCGGTTCAGATTCATTTTTATCGGATCGGATTGGGTTCGGGTTTTCTGATTCGGTTTATTTGCCCAGCCCTACATAATACTAATTTCTATTTTGCATCATTTTTGTCTTTAATAACCTTATGTATTTTTGAAATAATTCAAATATATAATTTTATGAGCAATTGTTTTTTCTAAAATTGTAACTAGTGAGAAAATACCTATATCAACTTAGTGGTATTTTTTTCCAGTTCAAAAATATTTAAATTATAATTTCATATTTGTTCTAAAGAAAGTAAAATTGGCAAAAATATCAAATATTACTTTTTTCCTTAAGTCTAAAATGTTTAGAAAAAGTGTTCTACATAAATAACAGTAATCAAAATATGTTTAGAAACCAGGATCTACATATTAATAAAAATCTAAACTATGTAGAAATTGAAATCTACACATTACTATATTTCTAAAAAATGTAGAAATTGATTTCAAATATGTATAGTGTATTCTAAATATAGTAAAATACAAATTCTACGGATAAAGCTATTCGGTTCCTCAAATATGAAAAAAAAATATTTGAAAATATTCAGAATGAATGCCGTGTTTTATCTGTGTTCACTGAATTAATGCCTATAGTTGATTAAGTCTACTAATATTCTCCGTTGACCATATTGAGGATGAAGATCAGTTAATGACTTCCGGACTTTCATTTGAAGGTATTGAAAACTATTGTTATCATTCTTCTACAGAAAATGTGATTGGAAGTTCTACTCAAAACTTACCAATCAAATGAAACATAATATTTTTCTTTACTCTGTTTACTAGTTTTGTTTTTTGGTAGGAAACTGGGAGCAAACTCCCAATATTTATTCAAAAATAAACTTCAGTTTGCACATGAGTTAGTCGTAGCCGAGAAGGTCCAACAACATCCTCTTACAATACAACCACAATCTCAATAGGTGCAATATCTAATCTACGAAACCCAAACGGAAGAGAAAATGCAAGGTGAGCTAACCCATCAGCTAAACGGTTTGCTTCCCTATACACATGAACTAACCAGTCCCTAGATAAATATCCATGGCACAATCGTAACAGGAAAGACAACGGATATGTACCCTCGATCCCTGTCGTAAGAAACTCCACCACCACCTTCGAGTCCACTTCTACCTCCAGTCTCTGAATCCCTTTCTCTCAAGCAACCACAAGACCATAATACAATCCCAAAGTTCAGCCAGCGGAGCTCTACATCATCCTATGTTAACAACAAAACCACCACACCACTCTCCTACATCGTTTCGCAATACTCCCCCCGCAGCAGCTGGTCCCGGGTTTCCATGCGAGGCCCCATCTGTATTCATCTTCATCCACCCCGGTGGCGGGGCAGTCCATTTCACCAAAATTTCGGTCATGTTTCTCACATTACTATGCCCTTTCTCAATCTCATTCGCTATCATCACTTCCTTAGCTAAGTTCCATAAGGAACCTACTCTGTCTTTCCAAAGTCGATTCTCACCAAATACATTCCCAAATCTCCACTTCCATCCCAACCATAAAGCTAGAGCAAAACTCGTAGACCACGGAATTCCTCCCTACTCCAGTCTCACTCAAATTCTCAAAAAGCCATTCAAATAAAGGCATTGAGAAGAAGGATTACCTCTTCGCTGATGGGACTAGACGCTCCTATATTCCTCTCATCACTGGACAATCTCTAAAAACGTGTAAGATCGTCTCAATTCCTCCTTTACAGACCTGACACACATCAGTCCCACTAAGGTGCCGCCTATACCGTCCTGCATTCGTCATGATTGCTTGATGTCCAACCAACCAGAGAAATATGCGCACTCTTTTAGGAGCCATAACATGCCACATTCTTCTAAAGAAACTCCCCATATGCAGTCTTGGCGTATCATCATGTGTGATCAAATTGTAAGTTGATTTTACGGTAAATTGCCCATTGTTGGTGTACCCCCAAGCTAACCGATCCTCCCCTTCCGTAACAGTATCAACCACTACTGCTGCAAGCTCCATGCGTGTCTCATCAGTGACAAATGGAGCGATCTGATTCAAATCCTAACCTCCACCTACTATCCATAAGTCTCTAGCTGTTATGTCCCCATAGCCTTCTGGTAACTCTGCAACCGTAGCTGTCGTAAGCGGTTGATTTGATAGTCATCTATCATTCCAAAACTTTATTTCTCTTCCATTCCCCATGACCCAACTATGACCTTTAGAAACCACCTCCCTCCATGTAGAGGAGCCATTCTTTCTCGCTACCATCCAAGACACATTCTGAATCTTACCCACTGCATACTTACAACGTATAACCCGAGCCCATAAACTTTCTGTATCATGTATCAAACGCCATCCCACTTTAGCTATCAGTGCTTTATTCATGTCTCTCGATACTCTGATCCCAAGACCTCTCTCACTCTTTGGTCCGCAGATTTTGTCCCAAGAAACTAGATGATGTCCACTGCCCCATATGAAGCTTCTTGATAAACTATCCAACTTCTCCAGAGTATTAACAGGCAATGTTATTATGCTCATTGAGTGTACTGGTATTGAAGACAAAACCGCCTTCGTCATGGTGACCCTTCCTGCAAGGCTTAGAGTTTGCCTCTTCCAGCCTGATAATCGTGATGCCACTTTCTCAAGAACCTCCCCAAACGTATCTTTGTTGATTCTCTTCTGTAGTAGTGGCATCCCCAAGTATTTTCCCAAATCCCTTGTTGATGCAATCCCACTTTCTCGG
Organism: Diplotaxis tenuifolia; assembly: GCA_014822095.1. Lineage (NCBI taxonomy): Eukaryota > Viridiplantae > Streptophyta > Magnoliopsida > Brassicales > Brassicaceae > Diplotaxis > Diplotaxis tenuifolia. The sequence goes on along the minus strand of JABAYD010005806.1, from coordinate 5,215 downwards.
CTTATCCTTTCTCCTTTTCTGCTCGTGACATTGCTAGAGAAGAAGATCTTAGACTTAGAAAGACTTACTTTCTGTCCCGAAGCTTTACAAAATTTCTCCAACACCTTTTTTATCACTTGAATCTGCGTCACTGATCCTTCAGCGAATAGGATTAGATCATCAGCAAAACAAATATGCGATAACCGAGGACCGCTACTGGATAGTATGATAGGCTTCCATCTCTCATCCTCCACCGCTTCATCAATCAGATGACATAGTCTCTCCATACATAGCACAAATAAGTACAGAGACAAGGGGTCTCCTTGTCTGAGGCTTAAACGATTCTGTTTTTTCTCCATTCCACAAGATACTCATCGAGGGACCAGAGACACATTCCATGATCCTTCCAACCCAAGCCTCAGACAAACTTGCAGCTCTTAATGTATTCTCCAAAAAGTCCCATCTCAGCCTATCATATGCTTTCTCCAAATCCAACTTTAAAACCATCCATCCTTTTCTTCCTTTCTTCCTTCTCATCGAGTGAACAGGAGTCTCCTGAACCACCACAATATTTAAAAAGAGATAAACACACACTTACGAGTATAACATTTATTTTACTTTTTTCTCTCTTTTATTTATTACCACTTATATTTTTTTTTATTTTTTTCTAACTTTTACTCTAATAAATACGTTAGATTTCACACATTACACGGAATGAATATTATGGATATAAATTGTTTTGCCATAATCTTATTTGTTTTGTATTCATTTGCGTATTATGAAATAATAAATATATTGAATGATAATAGAATGAGTAATATTATGAATATAATTAATTAATATTATGAATATAATTAATTTTTAATAAACACATAAACTAAAATAATTTATTTTGTATCGTATATAATTAAATTTTAATGATATAGACATAGATAGATAACATATTTAATATGAATTTTTGCTAATTTATGTTTTCTATTCATAAGGTTTTATTAGCCATTATATATTTAATGAAAAAAAGTTTAAACCAATATTCACAAAATTTTCAATGTGGGTTTTATATATTTAGTAATTTATAATCGAATATAATGCAAATTTCAAAATTAAAATATAAATTCATTACTTTTTCAATGAAAATTTTCAATTAAACATATTTAGGTATTGTATACGGTATTTAATTTAATATAATGATATTTGGAAATTATATATTATCTGAATATCTATTCAACTAGATGATTTTCCCGCACTTGTGGGATTTATAATTTTAAAAAATTTGTAAATAATATATTATCAAATCAAAACTATTGGAATAAATTATTTGCATGTTTTGAAATATATAATAATTAATTAAGTATTATTGTTTGTATAAGATAAAGTTATTTATTTTAATAAATATTTTTATTACATAAAATAGGCTTGAAAACACTAATATATACATGGTTTTTATATATTTTTAAAATATTATGATGTAAAATATTTTTGGATAACATAATATATAATTGTTTTAGATAACAGTGATTATCATTAATGAAAGCTGTTTTAACTTGAGTAATCATATATTGTTAAATTTAATCTATTTTTTATCAAGGGTAATAAATACACTAAACGCTTTAACTTTTAACGTGAGAACAAATTTATTTTTACAAATAATAGTATAAATATTTATCAATTTTCACAAATATTTTATATAAAATATCACAACAATTGGTTTTTATTATTTTAAAGATATATGATTCATTCTATCTTATGTGGTATATTTATGAAAAAGAGTCGGTTTTATATTACTAAATTAAATATTATATGAACATATCTATAATATAATTTTCACTATGATATTATCGGTAGAAGGTTTTAATTATTCTCAAGACAATGATAAATTATTAGCTAAATCACTAAAATTAGTTATTAAAACTAATAAATGGTCATAAAATATGACTAAATCTACAGTTATAGACAATATACATTTAATTGATCATTATAATATTACATTTGCTATTTAATATAATATTACTAAGTTATATTAGAGAGTGTGATATCTTCCAAATTACCCTAAAGAGTGACTTTATTCTTTCAAATAAGAAGTTCAGTTGTAGTACTTAAGGATCTAATCCATAAGAAGCTAGATAACTAATTAGATCTAAATAGTTAGGAGATAATTGGCGTCTCTATACCCAGAGACAACCATAATTTGTAATTTACCATGATGTCGACCTAAATAATTCCGTTTACAATTTTACTCCTCTAGCCTATAACTCGATTCATGTGTACTGTCTGGTAAATGTCAGTCTAGGGGTCAGAAAATCATGTTTTATCCAGCAAATAAATCAATTGATTTAACTCTTCTATTTTTTTTTTGAAAAAACGTAAACATTAGGGAAATAAATCATGTTAGTAATTCTAAAATATGTTAGTTTATTAGTCTCGATTCTAGTATACGTTTTTATACATGGTTTGTTACTTAATAAATTGGTAGATACATGATTTGCGAGTTGATACATTTTTTAATAAATTGTTTGTTATCTTATAAATTATTTTGTTACATGGCACATAGACTTGTTATCTGATAAAATATTTGTTATCTGGTATATGTTATGTTATCTGCTACATAGATTTTTTGTTATCTGATAAAATATATGTTATCTGATATATGTTCTGTTACCTGATATATAATTTGGTATAAAAAAATTGATTGATTTTTTATTATTTGGTAAATGTTATGGTAGCTGCTATATAATTTGTTATCTGATACATTTTATGTTAGATCATATATAACAATATATCTTAATGGTTACAAATTATATTAGTTGAACATTTACGTGTTGTCTATGTTGTTAGAGAGTTTGGAAGATCCCCTAAATATTTTTTTTTTACATGCTCGTCGTTTTTCTAAATTGAGATTAATAAAGTGAATATGAAATATAAGAAAAAAGTGAATGTGAAAGTATAACAAGAAAGATCATATAAGAAGAAAGAGAATGTAAAATTATTTAAGAGGAAAGATGATGTAAGAATGTGTAAGAGGAAAGAGAGTGTAAAAATATGTAAAAATGTGTAAGAGGAAAGAGAGTGTGAAGAAGTGTATGTTAACCAATAGAATGGTCTCGGCTGTCACATGTTAACCAATAGAAAGTGTCGATCGATGACTCTATAGGAGTATCGATCGATACACCTTTCGCAAACGTCAATCGATCATTCTATATGAATATCGATCGATCGGCTTCTAACCAAGCTTTATGCATAGATTGATTAACTACTCACTAGGTTCCTAGATCAGCTGTCGCATGGTTCTAGCTAGCTACTTTAGAACATAAGCCTTAAGTTCAATCCTATTAATGAATACCACAACTTAACAATTCTATAGAATAGGTAGATTTATTCAATCATAAAATTTGTCAAATAAATCGAAAATGAATAGAATAGAAATTGCAATAGTATAAATATAAAAATCAAAGAAATTCCAGGAGGCTCTAAAAGAATTCTTTCTTTTTCTCCTAGAACTAAGAACAATGAATATAATAAAGCTTAGGTAATGGTTTCCGTGAACAATGACATAGAAACACACATAAATAGGGTTTCAAGTCATCCATGGGTATCTTGGTAATTTGTGTTGGATTCTGGACATAAGTCGGTCTTGAAATATACTCGGCCTGATCGAGACCAAGGTAGTACCATCGTTCGATGTTCCCTCGTCTCCTCGACAGCTTCGCCTCGCGAGTCAAATAGACCACTCGTCCGTAAAACGGGCATAACTTCTGCTACATAATGATGATTGACCTCATACCAGCGTCATTGGAAATCTAACTCAAATCTATATCTTTTTTCAAAAAAATGGGCGCAATCTAACAGTGGGGATTCCATAGCTAGACATCTGACGCGGCTGTGCAGTTCTGCACAAGCAAGGCTCCAAAACACGCCAAAATCATCATTTTCCTCCAAATCGTCCATGAACATATAAATACTCTGAATAGACTCTATATATTAGTAAACATATCTTAAAACACTTATATACTATGGCTAAAAGTTGGTCAAAACCATGGTATACCAGAGTGTGATCCTAATCATTATTTTCTTATTTAATAAAATTTCAGATAATGACGTAAAAAGTTTCAAATAATAATATCATGACTTATCAGTTAAAACCTCAATATCATTAAAAACATGACTAATATGTAAAATTATCTAAAATTATGGAGCATGACATATGTCGATAAAGATCGCATTGACTTGTTCGTCTTTTCTAGTTAATAAAATAACAGATACAACACTAATTTATATGATAAATGAATAAAATAAACTATTAAAAATAAAAAAAAATTGATAAATAGTATAGTTATTATTTATATAAGATTCAAACCAAAAATCAAAATGTTCCAATTTTTTTGTTTTGCTACTTCAATTGAAAACCTCAAATACAAAATTAAAAATTTAAACTGTAGTATTCAAACATTTTGAAAATAATTTTTCTAAATGAAAAAAATATAAAAATAGATTAAAATTATATTATTTTAAATTAAATTAAGAAAAATCTATACAGAAGATCTTTTTTTTTGTTAACATTATTAAATATATATTTTATGACAAATGTTTTTTTATAATTTTGTTTTATAGACTTGTAACACATATAGGGATAGTACCATATTTGTTTTTTTACTTTTATTTATTTTCAACATGTTTTCCTTTTTATTTTATGATATATTATACAATACTTTAGTTATATTACTGGTATATATTATGATAATGAGAAACTAATTCTTTTCATAATAAGATTAGAAAGAAACCAGCTATGTAATATGCACACATTCTCACGAAATCACCACATATCCTCATTCGAAAAGATCTTTGTATTAATTTGCGTTAACAATCAGTCAAAAAAAAACAATTTGCGTTAACAGAGTCCATTAGCTGGAAGTTGTATGAACGTCAAGAATCACATTGCACCAAAAAAAAAAAAAATTCAAGAACCACATGGGAATGGAAACTGTGGGTGTAGATTGGATCTGTAACACAGAACTCGTAACACAGAACTCAGAACGCAGAAACTGTCGTTGACTTCTCCGCAACACGATTTTTGAAAAAAAAATAAAAAAAAAATAAAAAAATAAAAAAAATAAATGGCAGCACGATTCTTGGAAAAATAAAATAAGTGATAAGCACTTAATTGTGCTGTATCCATGTTTAACCCGCAACGCCCGCTTATCATCACTAAATAGTTTAAAAATGAGTTATTATCAATGCA
>JABAYD010005794.1:0-16679 GCA_014822095.1 Diplotaxis tenuifolia | reverse complement strand
AACAAAAAAAAACAAATTATTGTGAGTTTTACTCATTCTAATTCAATTTACTATATATAATTTTTTAACTTAGAAATACTATATCGTAATATAAATATTAAAAATAGTGTATTGTATAAATCCGGGCGTAGCCCGGAAAAAGTCTATAGTAGTTTAGGTAATCACGCATAAAACTTTTAAATTAGGTATGTGGATAAAAGCGGAAATAAAAATTTACCACTTTGTCCCCTATAAGGTACATACATTTTGTCTGCAAATATTACCACTGGAATATAATTAGCAAGACTAAATAATTTATTAACTTAACATTTAAATGACTTAATATACAGACATAGAACAGTAGGTTAAGTAAGATAAAAAAATTTGGATGTTAGTGAATAGTAATTGACAATTCCGACGACACTATTCCGCACCAGATCTTCTAGCCTTCTCCTTCCCAAAGCCCAGATCTTCTCATCCTCACCCTCCTTTTCACTCTCTCCACCTTTGAACTTTCCTCCGGCTTTCTCGCATTTTCTCATCACCGATTTCTTCTCAATTCTGATGTCAGCAGAACTATTATCAATTGCAGCCTTAACCGTTTCGCTCTCCACTCTCCAGGGGATGTGTACTCTCTTTTTGGCTGTCTCTCGTCCTCAACATCCTCTGAACCCCACCGTGGACATACGGCATCATCCGTACATAGCCACCAGAAAATTAACCATCTGCATGGATATTTAAAAAATAAATCTGGAAAAATTGAATTAATCCTTTCACATCTCTGAAAATATGTTCTCATACAGTTTTATACAACCACTTTCGATCACATACCTGGTGGATCTTGTGGATCCAGAAGCTTTGGTGGGCGCATGGGTTTCAGAAGATATGAACGTGTCTTCACTTGGTGTTGAACTACAAAGAAAATCTATCTTGATCATCGGTGTGGAGTCAGAACTGATTTGAAGATATCAATGATGCGAGGTAGAGATAAACACAGTTCATGTAAAAGAGCAACCATACTTTTGGTGTTGAACACAGAAAGAGAAGGTCATATATATATATTTTTTTATATTGATCGATTATTATAGATTTTAATGTAGTGATAGGTTTTATGAGTGGGTAGAATAAGCAGATGGATTAAGTTATAGGGCTACTTTGAGGATATATTGAGAGTGGAACAGTATGTAACCGATCACCTAAATAATGTTTCTATCATGTATATTCAGTGCAATTACTCTATATTATATCTATAGTGGATACAATAAATCGTAAATTGCAGAAGATTAATTAATAGAAACCTAATAATGTTTCTACTAACTGTATACATATATTCTAAAATATGTCAAATAAATGCAAAATAACCAAATATAACATTTTTAAAAACCCATTTGCAATGACAATGTGATTTTATAGTTGAGTTATAATTTTTAAAAATTATTAGAGTATTCTTATATATCTTATATATATTAATTTAGAAGTCAATTAAGTAATTGTTTTCACAAGTCACTCATATAAAATTTCTATAATTAATTTGTTTTAATTGGATTGACTGATACGTTCTTTTACTTACTTAATTCAGGTTTTTAACTAAATCAAAACTAACTTACATCAATAACTAAACAAATCATATTTACCAATCATGGTTAAAACAAATATGTACTTATGGAAATTATGACATCAATGCTAGAATTTTGGTTATCTACATTATATTGTGCATTCAATAAAATAAATATTTTACAAAAGGAGGGACCTAAAAACTGTGTCTTTCATATTTTATAAATAAAAAATACAATTAGTAGTTAGTATTTATTACTTATGTATTATATAGATAGTACTAGGGGTATAGCCCCGCGCAAGCGCGGGGCCGGATTTGTTATTAACATCTTTTGTAGTTTTGTGTATGGGATTATGTCGTTTTTTTTTTTTAATTTTTATTTTTCCGAATTGTGTATGATAGTGATGAATGGAATTTTAGAAGTCACACAGCTTGATTAGACTGATATAAGAATGAACAGCGAATTCATATGTGTTGATATTTTCATATCTTAAAATCTTTATAATGGTATGATCAACCATAAGCCTTATTAGCGCTTGCATGTTCAAAAACTGATGTTTATGGGATTGGTTAGTGTTTAGTTAGGTGATTGTTGGTATATAAATCAAATAGTGTAAGGAAAGAAATTTGAACTTCGGAGTTTAAAGATTTAACAATTTATACGGAAGATAAATGCTAACTATTAACTCCATAATGGTAAGAGTATCACAGACTGTATGCGCATGCTCAGCCTGCAATGTCAAATCAGAGATCCCCTAGGAGGAATAGAAGAATCATGCAAAGAATGTAACAGTCGAGTGCTAACAATTAACACTATAAAGTATTGAAAACCAAAAAAGGTTACATAACTATGTTCTTAAGCGACATGCTACATTACTCAATTTGTTACAGAGAAATAGAAAGACGGTCAACCAAAATCAAAACAAAAAGAATTTTTTTTCAAAAGAAAAAAAAAATTATAATCCTACGAGGTAAAAAAAACCATATATATTATATATAAATATTATAGATAAATATTACAAACCAGTAAATTACGATTATTAGTCTAAAAACTTTTTCTTTGACATGTGCTCATCGTATAGATCCTTAAGCTATATCTAAAGAACTTTGATGTTTATCAGAGATCTAACTCCTTCCCAATGAGAAAATTATTTGAAAACTAATAACTCTCAAGATGAAAAAAAATTGAAATTACCTAAAACAATAGTTAAAATTTCATATTTCTTCAACAAATGACAAAATCTGGTTAGAGAACAAAGTACATTTGTAACTTAAATTTCAAAAAAAATAACTTCTAGGTGCGTAACCTCTGCGGAGTCATTGACTTAACTTGTGCTTTATATAAATATGATAAAATGATGTCGTGTTTTTATTTGATCTTTGATATCTCAAGTTATTTATTTTTATGGGTTTAAGGTTTTGCATGTGTTTTTATAATTGTGTCTTACTGTTGTGATGCATTTGTTTTTTTATTTGTAGCCTAGCGCCATATTTGGTTGTGTTTATTTTGAAATAATGGTCATTTTCTAAATTATTGAGAAATTTTAGTTGGACAAATTTATGTTGATGTGTATAAATTGTCTAAAATAAAATTTGTAAGTTGTGAAATTTGGTCATACAAATGTTTTTGGGGCGTATCAAGCAGCGATGACTACAACGCATGTATATTGTGTATATGTCCGTATTTTACATAAAATTTCATCAAAAATTTAAATCAAACTCTAAATCTAAAAACAAAAATCAAACAAAACAAAAACTCTTGGAGATGGATGTAACTCATCGAAAAAACCCTGACATGTTCTGTTTTTGGTGTGGTCAACTACTCAAACGCTGATCGGAATCAAATCAAAAAGGGTTTCATCCATCAAAAGCTCTCATCGAAATATCTTCTGCTTTTTGTATCATGATCATAAGGCAGAGTCGAAAACAAGAGCATCAGATCCTTTAATGATTCTGAGTCTCTTACAAGAGGAAGAGAACATATCCCATAGAACATTACCAACCAACATCCAGTCTCCATCTTTACCCTCGTACGTTAATGAAACTCCAGACCCTTCTCTTTCGTTGCATCCATCCATACTTACTTTCACATAGCGCACGCTGCTGTTGTTGTTTTTACGGTAAGATTTCACCGGAGGCTAACCAACCATTTGAGTTCTGTAAAATCAGCAAAGAATCATCATTAGTCAACAATTCATACATAATTTAAAATAATAGATCGAAACTCAGATCTATACTTACTTCATAGAAGGTGTAGATTCTTCCTCCTTTTTGCTTTGTAGTTGACGTTTGTTACTTCTAATGCAAGAAACCTCTTGTTCTTCCTTAATCCAAGATGAAGCTCTGTGTTCTTAAGGTTAAGCTCATTGAATTTCTCGTATGCCATTGGTTTTCAAAAATCAAGATATCTCTCTCTATCTATCTATATATGTTCTTGTGTAACCTGCAAAAAAAACCCCCATAAATTAAACCAAAGCAAAGCTTCCAAAAAGAAACTTTTATTCTTATCATTATTCAACGTTACTGTCTTACATCAGGCGTACAACTGAGAATCTCCTGAAAACATCAAAACCTTCAAGAGGGTTTTATATGAAGCATCAAGAAGCCCTGGCCCATGAGTTTCCAATAGCCTTCCTAAGTTTGTGGATTTTTCCAGAGATCTAAACACACAGAAAGAAGAAATAAACAGCCACTCATAAATTCAGACAAAGAAGGGAACCAATAAAGAGGAGGGCCATGGATAGATGAATCCCAGTTTTGAATAGATAGAGTAATAGAGAAGGTGGTGCAGAGGATGAGGATGCCATGGCTTAAGCACCACTCTCATCCACCAAAGCCTTCCACTGATCTCTTGGTCTACCCTTTTAGCCATTGAAATCACATCTTTTATCACTTTCTCAAATCCCTTAGCGTCCTCCATCTTCAATCCAGCTTTCACATAGTCCTTGCTGCTGAACTCTCTTACACTCTTCTTACACATATTTTTTTCTCACTATCTTCGTGCATGCAAAACTCATCGCCTTTTGATATTTAATGATTTTAAGAACCTATGGGCTATATGTAGTATTCTTAAAATCTTAATCTATGAGTTAAATGGTTAAGAATACAATTCCCAATAACATTAACTTTAATAGATTTATAGAATCATTAAAATGTAAACTTTTTGAATAACAAGAGATTTGTTATAAAGTTATAAAATCATCAAACCAATAACACTAAACTTTAATAAGAATGTAAGAATCAATACACCAATAACACAAAACTTGAAAATTCTAACAATCCTTATAAATCTAATTCCCACTAACACCCCCTAAGTTTGTATTAATTAAAAAATAAATTCATCTTACGTGGCAGCTCTCTATGCCTTCTAATTTAATTTAAAAAGATTCTAGAGCACCTTAAATAAACTATAGTCTAAAAATGACATTTACTAGAAATATAACATTTTGCAGGCTATAGTTGGTCGCATATGTCAAATATTTATTGTTCTGCAGGCTTTCCTTAAATAAAACATATGAAATTACCTAATGTGATTAAAATATATATAGCAATTAATGATTTTAAACAATAGAGATTTGATAACAATCTGTATAGTTTTATCATTTTTGTTTATTCTTTATTATTAAAATAAATTACACAATCACATTAATTATATAATAAAAATCTATATATTTTTGTGTATGTTGTATTTCGAATTTTTTAAAACGAGTGTAAATTACTAAAACTGTTAAAAGTCTCACATAAGCTTTTATGATCTAAGTTTAATTTTTTTTTCTAAATTAAGATACAATTATTATAAGACCATATGAAGAAATAATTTTCTTTTAATAGGTTTTATGTTAATATATATCATATCGTTTAACTTAAACTATACATCGTATGAAAATACATAGTTATATTTTGATATATGCATTGAACATATTTTTAAAAGTTAATATTTTAATTTTAAAATATGTCATTGTTTTTTAATGATTATAAATTATTAAACTACTAAACATCTCACATTAAAAAACTAATTGTTGGTGTAAATGTTTGTTACACAAATATGCAAATAATCATAAAATCATATAAATAGAAATCTCATTTAATAAAAATTAAAAGTGTGCTATATATCTATGTTAATATCATTTAAATTTAATTATATATCATATACAATAGATAAAATTGATTGTTTTGATTTATTTACCTTAATTATGAATAAACAAGAGTGATCGTTAGATTTATATGCACACGCCAATTTATTATATAATAGTAATTGGTTTCTTAGTTATTTAATATATATACTTATTATTTTGTTATTTCATAATATGCAGAAAAAAATAAAATAAATAATAAATATAAAATATTTATTCTGTAAAAAAAGTGCAGATCTTAACCTAAGTATGTATCTCTTTAATTATTTTAAATCTTAAGCATTTTTTAAATCCGAGGTCAAAACCAACAAACGAAATGAGAATAAACTTCAAAATTAATATTTATATCGAGCAATATTTAACCAAAATGAAAAAGATACAAAAAGAGAAAAAATATTAAAAATAGATATGATTAGCACGTGAACGTAAAATTTTCATAAGCATAATTAATTTTTAAATTTTTCAATCATGATATAGAACTGAGCTGGCATAGTTTTATTGTAACCAAATAGACCCGAGATTTTTTGACCTAAACAGTAGGTTTTTTACGGTAATGATATTTTGACTTAAAACATTTTTAAAAACTGAGATCAGCTCATCAGTAAACAAATTATGTAATTAACAAAAAAAAATTAAAAGAATTGTTTAAAGACCAAAATATTAATTCAATCAATAATATAGATTTATATTTAAGTAATATTTATATAAATTTATCTTGAGCAAAGTGCAAATCTTATCCTAGTATAAGATTATTGGTCTGTCAAAGTATGCTCTAATTGTTATGAGTTAAATTACTTATTGTAAGCTAGTGTTGCTTGTTTTGGTTTGGTTCGGTTTCTTTGTCCATCCCTACTTTTCTATACAAATACAAAAAGTCGACTCATAACGTTGGATTAATGAGGAATCATGTGACTAAACATTGATTGACTATTAAGTTTAGTAAGATCTAATTAACCTTAGTCAATACGAATATTGATCTGTGTTTGCGTATACACCATCAAGGCGACAACTAGAGATGAATAAACTGATCATGTGCGTCTTTGGACAATCAGGTCTTTATATAGATGAGTGCTTCTAATTTATATATTGAAGCATGAATAACAAAATAATATCAAAGTAAAGAGAAGAAAAAAGATAAAGAAGGTATAGGACAATGGTGTCTCTACTATCTATTGTTTTCCTTTTTCTTGTTGTTGTTGTTATCCCTTTGCGCCTCTTCATCTCCAGTCCTCGAAGAAGTCGCTACTGCTCATCAGATTTCCTTTCTTTTATGGACGATGATAAGAAGAGTGATGCGAAGAAGAGTTTGAAACGGTAGTTTGCTTTTGTTTTTCATAATATTACTAGTTTACTTAGTAAAATCTCAAACTAACTAATTATCATCATATTTGCAACTATTTTGTGAATTTCAGAACAGCAAAGTTTTGTCTCCCATCAACAAAAACTAACAACGTTCACTATTAAAACATTGTCAACCCACTTATTTATTTTCCTTCTAAAATAGAAGAATATTAAGTTGATTTTACTCTGATGTATGTTTGTATATCGAGTACATTTATTTTTGAGGGAAAATATTTATTCTTCTACATTTCTTAAATAAAACTTTACATTTTAATGAAAATTTTGTCTCTTTTAAAGTAAAGATAGCCAATGAATGTTTTTAAGTAAAGCTTTACATTTTTAATGCAAATTTGCTTTGATGGTATGCCTATGCATGCAAATTGTTTATTACTTGGTTGAGCTAGTTTTTACTGAGACAAAAGTATTTTTACTTGCACGAATTAATGTGACTACCACTTGGTTTATTTAATGGCCCTAGAGTTTGTCCATTTACACTATATCTGTAAGACACTATAGGCCGAATATTTCCAAAGTTTTTAGATTTTTTTTTCTTTCGGATTTTGCAGTAGATTTTAGTTTTTGAAAAAATACGAAGCGTGATTTCAGATTTTAGATTTGAGTGCTAAATTTTGGATTTTTTATTTAGATTTATATTTTCTAAAATTTGATTAATGATTTAATTTATTTTTCTGTTATTTTTAAAAAAAAATAACTTATAAGTTGATTTTTGAAACAAATTTCAAATACTAACAGAATATATCAAAAATTCAACAAATAATACCAATAATATTATTGAAGAAACATGTAAAATTTACTAAAAGTAAAGTTAAATAGCTACTTTAATTTTTTGAAAAGTTTTAAAATGTTCTTAATAAAAATTAATTTTTGTGTTATATATGATAATAGAGCTAATGCTGCGACAAAGAAGAATGACTTTAAAGACTCTAGCGATGATCTAGTGGCGGGTCTGAGGAGAGAGCTGACGCTAAGGCACGACCTGGTGAAACTTAACCGAAACCAGAGATGGGCCGAGATCGAAACAAGGATTGCAGACGTTCAAAGGACGTGCGGCCAGAGCTAAAAGGTTTGTCAGGTTTGCAAAGAACTGCTTAACTTTGTGATTTGCTTCCTGCTTCAGATTTTGCTTTTTCCACATAGAGTTTGAGGTGAAAGCAAGGGTAAATACTAAATATCATTTTACGAGGGGGAATGGAATCAGTGACTACAAGTATAGTTATTAATAATACCACTAGCTATGAAATGTTTTGTTTTGCAGTTCAATGGATGTTAACTGTTTTAATGAATGTACATTTTTATTTAACTAAAAATAACATACACTATGTTCACATTAAATGCAACTGTTCAGTCAAAAGTTTAGAAGAGAAATACAATAAACCTTTGGTTTCAAGTTAGAGTAGGTAATGATGTTAATATTGCTATAGATTTCTTTATGGAAGTCGAAATGGCGAACAATCTTATCATTTACTTCCAGGGCCGGGGGCCGGCTTAAACTGTAGCCCTGGGCAAATTATTAAATTTACCCCCTAAATTATTAAACTTTAGTCAAATCCATCAAAAATAGTGTCATTTATTAAGTAAGTAAACCATATGTATTAGATAGTTTTGGATTTTCGGTCCACTATTTTGAGCTTAATGTTTGTTGTATGGGTTTTTTGATTCCGCCTTTTGTAATTCAACCATTTAACTTTTAAGTGAAATTAAATAAGAAAACGTAGATATGTTAGTGTTAACACTAAAATAATTTTTGCATTGGGCCCCTTTTGTGTATGGACAATGGACCGTCGCACTGCCCGCCTTGCACTTGATCCGGCCCTGTTTACTTCCTTGTATGATACCCTGAAGACTGAATGACACGTATTCTGTTCCAATAATTGTTCTCGGTGAAGATGATTCTCCATTGCGGGGTATATTTTTTTCATGTCAAATATAGTACACCATTATCTGAAAAATGTACCCCAAGGAACTGGTCAATGTGATCAAAGTACGAGTAGGATAGAAGCCAGATTTGATGTTAGATGTTTGAGGTTTGATTTGTTACTAAACCCCGTGTTTCCTTGATTGGTATCGCAGTTTCATTCTTTCATTACTAAACTCCAATCTTTCCATGATCAGTTTACCACCACTTAATCTGAGTTCAAGGCTCATGGAACATCTGACAATTGGTACAAAAAACTAGACATGTCCAAACGATATAACATGACCTGAATTCATCCATAGATCCTCTATCGTTCAATGTACCTTAATTACATCCGGGTCCTGTTTTTGCAGCCATATTCATAATCTTTAACGTTATTTTCTTCCCTAAGTCTTTGAATTTTTACTCTTATTCTTTCTATTTGCATATCTTTTTGTTGACCTTGTGCTTCCAATTCCATCATCCGCATTATCCCCATTGTTTTGGCATAATATTTTTTTTTCACTTCCACTTAGGTCCAACATAGGCTTGAACATTGTCATGGGCGTGGACAAAAAGAAACTAGACTATCGTAATTTCACCATTAGGTATTAATGTGTATTTATCTCTACTTATGTTGGACTAGGCATGGGCGTTCGAGTCTTCAGATCAGGCATGCTAATGTAGGTAACTTTGGCAATGACAAACGCTTCTTTCAGTTTGTACCACAACTCTCAAAACAAAAGCTAATAATTTATCCTTCAATCTCTGACTTGTCTAATTATACTGCATGTATGTATGCGGATAATAGCCCATGTTCATGTGCACCTTGTTTCTCAGTGTAATGTCCCGACCCGCCAACGTTCATGAGTCCCCACGCACTCTTTCAGGCCCTTTAGTCTCATCTTTGTTAGACGTCTATTACATTATTGAAAAGGCCCTGAACAGTGCCATCACTGATCTAAAGTATTTAATCAGACAAAATTAGTAAAACTTATGTGCTGGTGGTTAAAACAACATTTAACACTTCAAAAAAAGCAAGGTTCGAATCCACCCTCATGAAAAGAAAATTTTGGCCATTTCTTGCATTTTTAGGTTGTAGCCTTAAAACATTAGTACTGGCCTTGACTCCAAATGCTTGTTATACATACTCTGCAAACGCAATGTAATTGTTCTCTCATGTCTTCACACATGTCTTATATGGAGTCAGTGTTTGACGGAGGTTCACATTCGGTATCAGAAACTGCAAAGTATGTAGGATTCTTATTACGATTCATGAGAGGAAGAAGATGATGAAAAGCTATTTTCTGTTTAGATTGAAAATGTGACCGTTTACAAGCTTATATACTCATACAATATACAATATGTACTTAACCAATCTAGCTAAACCGGCATAAGGAACCCGAGATAACTAAATCAATTAACCAATATACAAATTAACTAACTCCAATAGGCCCCCTCAAGATGTGCAGTAGATATTGCAAATGCACATCTTGGATTTAAAGTACTCAAACTGGTAGGGAAAGAGCGGTTTAGTTAACAAGTCAGCCACTTGATCTTCAGTCTTGACATGAAGAGTCTTGAGCAAACCCTTATCCAGCTTCTCACGTACGGTATGATAGTCTAATTTGATGTGTTTGGTGCGTTCGTGGAAGACATGATTGGTAGCGATATAAATGGCAGCAGTACTATCCGAGAATAAAACTGGAACAGCACTCTCATGAACATGAAGTTCCCGTAACAGAGTCTTCAGCCACATCATTTCACAGGAAGCAAGTGCTAAAGCACGATACTCTGCCTCTACAGAAGACCGAGAAACGGTTGGTTGTTTCTTTGAACGCCACGAGATCAAAGAGTCACCAACAAACATACTGAAGCCAGTGGTTGAACATCTGCTATCAGGACAATCAGCCCAATCTGCATCTGCAAAACCCTTGAGAGTTAAATCAGGTGTTGCAGAGTAGAATAAACCCTGTCCCACGGTTCCCTTGATGTATTGTAACACTCTGAAGACAGCTTTGAGATAAGAAGTCTGTGGTGCAGAAGAAAACTGGCAAAGTTTGTTGACAGCAAACGTTATGTCGGGACGAGTAATGGTTAAATACATTAACCGACCAACAATGCGTCGATATAGCTCTCTATCTTGGATCAAATCACCATCTGTCTTGGGTAATTTCAAGTTGGGAATCATAGGAACAGGCGATGGTTTACAATCTAGCATCCCTGTCGTAGAAAGTATATCTAAAGCATACTTACGTTGACAAATTGTGGTACCTTTTGAAGCACGAGCTATCTCCAAGCCCAAAAATACTTCCAAGGTCCTAGTTCACGGAGCTTAAAATAACTCTTCAAACCATGAACCAACTCCGAAGTAGCAGCATCACTGGTACTTCCTATTATAATATCATCAACATAGACCAAAACTACTACAAAATCATCTTCTCTTCTTCTGACAAACAAGGAATGATCACCATGAGCTTTCTTTAACCCCAAATCCAATAAAGCTGAAGAAAACTTCTTAAACTATTGGCGTGAAGCTTGATTCAAGCCATATATGGACTTGTTAAGTTTTAGAATAGTTCTTGGTGGTAAAGTAATTCCTTCCTCTCTGCATACCCCTCCGGAATCTTCATAAAAATCTCCTCCTCTAAATCTCCATTTAAGAAAGCATTAGAGATGTCGAGTTGTGTTAAAGACCATTGCTTTGAAGCAGATATCTTGAGAAGAAGCTTGACTGTTTCCATCTTTGCAACATGAGAGAAAGTAGCGTTGTAGTCACCCTCTTTCTGAGTATAACCTTTAGCAACTAAACAAACTTTGCGTCTCTCAAAAGTACCATTGGCATTGAACTTCAAAGAATATAACAACATACAACTCACAGCTTTCTTACCCTGAGAAAGAGTAGTAACATCAAATGTGTGATTCGCCTCCATAGCATCAAATTCAGCATCCACTACTTCACTCCATTCCTTGTATTTCTGAGCTTCAGCAAAAGAAGTGGGAATAGTGATTTGTGAAATGCTATTTATGTAAGCATGGTATGAAGACGATAATTTGGAGTAGGAAATGGAAGATGAAATAGGATAAGGAGTGGTGGTATCATAGCAATGATAATCTTACAGATGAGTGGGAGTTTTCTTGGTACGGGTATGAGAAATATTTGGTGATGGTGTTTGAGAAATAGTTGGTGATGGTGAGAGATTAACTGGAAGCTCAGAATCCATTGGGGTGAAAAGATCATCCGTAGCAGCAGACTCACTCTTCTTTGCCAATGGGAAAACGTCTTCATGAAATACAACATGTCTTGAAATAAAAATGTTGTTACTCTCCAAATCCATCAACTTATAACCCGCATGATAGCCAAGAAAGATGCACGCTCTGGCTCGAGGAAGAAATTTATGTCTCTGCTTTGGTGAAGTGGAACCATAACACAGACAACCAAATGTTTTTAACTGAGAGTAATCAGGAACTTTACCTGTCAGTTTTTCAAAAGGAGTCTTGTTTAGGAGAAGCTGAGATAGAGTTTTGTTGATTAGGAAGACGGCAGTAAGGACACAATCTCCCCAATGCTGCAAAGAAACTCCGGACTGGAACATGAGAGCACGCACAACATTAAGAATATTTTGGTGCTTCCTCTCCACGACAGGTTTTGTTCTGGAGTCTCAGGACATGAGTGAAACGAGACGATCCCTTTTTCCTGAAACAACTTAGTGAAACTCAATTCAGGAGCATTATCTGATCGGATTGACTTCACTTTAGTTTGATACTGCGTTTCAACTTGTTGAATAAAGTTAGGAAACACAGTGAGAACTTCATTCTTCGTTTTGAGTAAAAATATCCATGTGGCTCTTGAGTGATCATCAACCACATTAAGAAAATACCGAAAACCTTCCATAGTCTCAACAGAGAAAGGACCCCAAATGTCGATATGTAACAATTGTAAAATGTCATTACACATATTATTCTCATAAGGGTATGACAACTTCTTCTACTTAGCCAAATGGCAAACATGACAGTAAGAAGACCCTTTATTCTTGTGTCTTGTAGTCCCCAGCAACTCTGATATAGAATCCAAACGACTGAAAGAAGGATGACCAAGCCTCTTGTGCCATACACCAACATCAATGACATCATTCAATGACATTTGAGCAGATTGTATCCATCACATAGAGGTTACCGTCTCTCTTACCTTGTCCAATCGTCAATGCCTTGGTATGATCCTGGATCAGACAAGAAGACGGATCAAAAATCACACGGGATCCAATATCAGAAGTCATAGCACTGATGCTGAGGAGAATCAACTTGAATTCAGGGATGTACAAAACATTTCAGAGAGATAGATGTTCATTGATTTGAACAACACCCACTCCACTTATTTTGATGACAGTTCCATTAGGAAGATTGACACAGCTCAGAACAGAGGTGTCTAAAGAAACAAAATTGTTTCTGTCATGTGTGACATGATGAGTGGCTCCAGAGTCAATAACCTAAGTTTGAGATGGTAGCATCGCTGCAGATACATTCAGCATACCAATAAAAACAAAAGTGGAGGGTGAGAAGACAATACCAGACATATCAGGAGTCGACTTTGATGTGCTTGCTTCATTAGAGTTCACAAAAGCAGTTGGGAACTGAACAAAACAATAAACTACTGTAACTGATCTTTTGACAGATTTCCAATAAGATTATTGAGACAAAGTTTACTCTCTGTTGGAGCAGGAGTAGATAGTTGACAATGAGGAGAAGACATGGAAGCTTGAGCGGTAAGCGGACGAGAAGTCTGCTGTTTCTCAGCTAATCTGCCCTTTGGTATAAAACTAGGAGGGAATCCATGTTTCTTGTAGCATCTTTCAGCTATATGACCAACTCTCTTGCAGAAATTACAAATAGGTCTACCCTTATTTGGACCATTTTGAACATAGCAAATAGTACCATCAGGTTGAGTAGAGGACATGTTCATATTCTCAGAGACTTGGAAAGCAGCAGCAGCCGGAGGAGTTTTGGAGAATCCTCGTTGACTGTCATCCTGATCCAAGATACTATACACTTCAACAAGAGATGGAAGTGCCTTCTTCATGATAATCTGACGACGGATGATTGCATATGAATCATTCAAGCCTGCAAGAAACTTAACAATCTTATCTCTTTCAGCTTTTAGTTGCAGAGCAGCTGCATTACCACACACACAAGGCTTCACAGGTTCATCACAACCCTCAAGATTGTCCCATAAAGTCTTCAGAGTAGTGTAGTAATCGGAAAGCGTCATGGATCCTTGGCGGAGATCCTGAATCTCTTGAGTAAGATTGAACGTCCTTGGTAGGTTAGTCATGTGAAAACGACCATGTAGATCACGCCAAATATCAGCTGCATCACTCAACCGTAATATACTCCGATAGATCTGAGTAGAAACCGAGTTCAATATCCATGACTTAACCATACTGTTACATCTAGACCAGAGACGAAATTTCAAATCCGATTCAGCAGGACGAACTAAGGATCCATCAATAAAACCTATCTTATTCTTAGCATCAAGACCAATAAGCATAGCGGCGTTCCAATCATCATAGTTCGTACCATCTAAACGAAGAGAGATGATCTGTAAACATAGATGATCAGAGCTATGCATAAACAGCGGAGATTGATGAGGATCGATCGATTCTGACGTGGTTCCAGCTCGCGAAGCTCCGATCGTGGTGGATTGATTGATCGGAGGAGTATCCGGAGGAGATCGGACCACATCAGGTTCAGCAGATCGGCGAGTCGAGTTTTTGGCAAGACGAGCTGATTTGCGCGGAAGTCTCTTAACAGACACCATTGCGACGACGATAAGACGAAGATCGAGGTGAAACAATGGTGGAATCATAGAAAATTAAGCTTAACGGCTCTAATACCATAGAACGATTCTTGAGAGGAAGAAGATGATGAAAAGATATTTTCTGATTAGATTGAAAATGTGACCGTTTACAAGCTTATATACTCATATAATGTGTACTTAACCAATCCAGATAAACCGGCATAAGGAACCCGAGATAACTAAACCAATTAACCACTATACAAATTAACTAACTCCAATAATTCTCGTGTTTAAAAAACAACAGAAGACATGCAAAGACACTGAATAGCTTTTATATGGTTTTTGCATACAATTATGAAAAGGAACACTAAGAATTAGTAAGTCATGCAATTCGTGACAAGTAAAAAGTTATTATTGGGTTCACCCCCCTAAGGTGAATCTCTAAGTTCACCAATCAATAGAATTGTGTTATTTCAAATTTGATATCTTTTAAAAAAAGAAAACAAAATCTTGTTAAATTATATTATGTTTTTAAAAATAAAAATAAAAAATAAATAAATAATAATAATCATTAATAAAAAAGAAAATTATTTAAAAAATATATTTTAATACTAAAACACTAAACCCTAAATCCTTGGGTAAATCATAAACACTAAACCCTAAAATCTAATCTTAAACCCTAAGCTCTTGGATAAATCATATACTAAATTTTTAACACTAAAACACTAAACCTTAAACTCTAATCATAAACACTAAACCCTAAACTCTAATCCTAAACCCTAAACTCTAATCCTAAACCCTAAACCCTTGAATAAATCATAAACACTAAATTTTTAAAACACTATAAGATTTATCCGAAGGGTTTATGATTTACCCAAGGGTTTGGGGTTTAGAATTAGAGTGTTAAAATATTTTTTTTTAAGATTTATTTTTGTTTTTATTAATTATTATTATTCTTTATTTATTTTTGTATTTTTATTTTAAAAACATAATATAATTTAATAAGATTTTGTTTCCTTTTTAAAAAAATATCAAATATGAAATAACATATTAGACGGTGCCTAGGGGTGAACCCAAGAACAAATCACAAATAAAACTGATTTATTAGTGAAAGTATCGGGATTGGTTACTATTGGATCTACAGCTCTAAGAAAACGAGCAAATCAATCACGGCGACCCTTTCATTTACATATCATAAAACAATATAATTACTTGCGTACCAAATACTTTCTATTTTTAACGTTTGATTTTTATTTTTTTTCCTTTTTCTTTTGTTTAATATTAATAAGGGGGAAAGTATAATATTCCTTTGACCTATTAATGAAGGTTATTTTCTTGATATTTCAGTTTGATGTGCTATTTTAGGAATAAAAATTAAAAGGGACTATCTAGAATAATCGCACAAAAAAATATATACTGTAGTAGTATAGTGTTAAATATTCCCATTTTTAGCTAAAAATAAAATAACAAAGAGAATATTGTTTACTACGAAATTATTCGAAACAAATCAATACATTTCTAGAAATTCCATCGATTTGTTATTTACTTTAATTTCATTTATTATTTTGTGGGTAAAAAAGAATGTGGCTCATAATCGAGCTAAAAAGCCAAGTAAAAAAGCTCCCCGTGGTGGACACAAGACTATCCTTAATTCACGGCCACGAAAAAATAATCCTATATTCCCATTTTTATTTTTTTTCTAAATCCAATAAATACCAACGCTACTATTTTTTTTTCCTATCCTATTTTCCCAACACACAACTCACAAAAGCAAAAACAATCTTCTTCTCCTCTTCTTCAGCACCACCACAACAATGGCGTCTCTCCTCGCGAACGGCATCTCCAGCTTCTCCCCACAACCCACACCCGATTCCTCCAAATCCCCAAAACCCTTCCACCCAAAACCCGATTCCTTCAAATTCCCCTCCTCTTCAAAAACCCTAATTCCTCCTCCACGCCTCC
>JABAYD010005787.1:0-12367 GCA_014822095.1 Diplotaxis tenuifolia | reverse complement strand
GGAAATTAGGGTTTTCCCTAAGTTCCTTAATTTACGAAAATCGACAGGGGTGAATTTCGGTTCCCACAGCTTGGAGCTAGAAGGAGGGGGGGTCGGATCCATCTTACACTCAAGCCACAGCACGCTCAATCAAGCACGATGTCTGAAGAACAACAAACTCGAGAAAGTGACAACGTTGATAAAACACCACCACCGGATGTGACCATCGGGAAGATGCTCGCAGACTCCAACAAGAAGTTGGAGGAGCAAGAAAAGCTTATCAGTTCACTCGCAAAACAGGTCGAAACCTTAACTGTGAAAACCAAAGCAATTCGCCCTCGCGGAACCACTAAGATCCGCAGAAGAAGGCTCGATTTCGCGACTCTTATGGATCATCCCAGAACTGAGCAGGGTAATCAACCGGAACTAAACTCCGAAAAAGATAACCCTTACGCGACACTGAACGAATCGGAAAAATCTACTACTCGCAGACAGAAGATCGAGGAACACGGTATCGAAAGAGTTAACCTGGAAACGAGCGACCAATCCAATTCGTTGGATGAAGACGCAGACGTCCATCCAAGGAGCAGGAAAAATCTCAACCCTCAGCCGGAATCCTCTCACGGGTATTCTCTTACTGAGGACGAGGAGGAGCTATACTGCACGCAACGCGCAAAAACGGCCGAGGAACGATCTCGGGTTACTCGTAGCAAACGCAGACAAGGTCTGAAAACTGCTGGTGACTCAAATAAGATTTGCGATCTCCGCGAATACATTACTAAAACGGTCGCATCGGTAAAAGCGGTGAAATCTCAAATTCACCATGCTACCAGCGCCGCACCTGAAATAGATCGGCTGCTATACGAATCTCGGAAAACACCTTTCACGGCTCGCATCACCGAGGTCAAGCTACCCGATCCTAGAAAACTCAAAGTGCCGACCTATGATGGGATGACCGATCCCAAAGCGCACCTGCAGGCATTCCACATCACCATGGGACGAGCCAAGCTCAAGGACGGAGAAAAAGACGCAGGCTACTGCCGTCTTTTCGTCGAAAACCTAGAAGGAGCAGCACTCGAGTGGTTCGCCAAGCTCAAGCGGAATTCAATAGGAAGTTTCCGCCAGCTTGCTTCCGAGTTTATGAAGCAATACTCGATGTTCATAAATCGGGAAACTTCCGACGCCGGCCTCTGAATAAGCGACAGAGCCACCATCGACGCGCTCAGAAAATCAATTTGGTTTAAGTCGAAATTTCGAAAGTGGATAACTCTCGAGAAACCGCGGACGATCCAGGACGCGCTCCATAAAGCTACCGATTACATAACCATCGAAGAGGAGACTAAAATCCTGTCTGAACAGCATAAGCCGGCGAAGTCGTCCGCAAAGGACACCGCGTCCGAGCAAAAGCTGAGAAAGAAAAACTCTCGTAATGACAAGTTCGTCCATCTCGAGGGACAGGATCTCCAAGGGGCGCACAGCTACGCCATCAACTCCGGATCGGAGCAAGGGAGAACTAGGGGAACACGTGGTCGAGGAATTTGAATTACAACGAAAATTCCTTCTGCGATCTCCACCAGACCCGCAGACACTCTACCGTAAACTGCAAAGTTCTCGGCGACAGACTGGCCGCGAATTTGCTCGCAGGAGAACTCTCCAAGGTATCCAGCGTAAAGGACCTCATCCGCGATTCGGATCGCCCCCCGAAAACCGATAGGAACTCGCGAGCGGAAACTCCGCCTCAAGGGAACCAGTCGGGCGAGAAACGCGGACGAAGACAAGATGAGAAAGGTAACGACGCTAACCGCCGAAGGGTCAATATGATCATCGGTGAATCACAGTACTATAGCGACACCATCTCGTCCATCGAGTCCTACCAACGAAAGGCTGAAACCGGTTCGAGTTGGAACACACCTCTGGATGACTCTCCGAAGGGAGTAATCGCTTTCGATGACATGGAAACCGGCGGCATCGATCAAACACACGCCGACCCTCTCATCATCGACCTAGTGATAAGCGACATAGAAGTCGCTCGAATTCTGGTCGACACCGGAAGCGCTGTCAACGTAATCTTCCGCAACACGTTGGTATGCATGGGAATCGATTTATCGGCGGTCGAGCCAATACCAAAGCCGTTGACCAGTTTCTCCGGCGAAACGGTTATGACTCTAGGATCGGTCCAGCTTCCGGTCGCCGCGAAAGAAGTAACGAAAATCGTTAACTCCGCAGTCGTCGATTCCCCAGCCATCAAGTTACCACTTAGGCATCAAGTTTCCGGCCCCTACAGGAATCGCGGCGATTTTAGGATGCCAAAGACAGTCACGTTCGTGCTTTTTAGCTGAACATAAGCTAAGGCAATTGGCAGTCGCAATCGTACTAAAAGACAGCTACAAGTTTCCCAACAGCTTCTGAAAATATAGAAGATTCTTATTCTCATGCATGGATTTTGTCAATTATATAGACTAATTAGGGCTAAACCGGACTCGGACTTTTTTCAATCGGCCGGCTTGACTTTCAAAACACCAAAAAATACCCTTTTGGGGAACATATATTCTGTTAAAACAGAGTGCTTATTTTATCTACTGATACAACTTCTTATTTAAATTTGGATCTTTCTAGAATGTTACAAATAATATATGACATAAAGTTTGGTTGAAGCGTATTATTTAAATTAAACCAACACGATTAATATGAATATTTTAGATATCATCAAAATATGAATTATGGAAATTTACTAATTATATGAAACCAATAAATTCTGGAAATCGTAATATACCGTTTATTTTATTTTAATTAAATAATTTACTGATTTTTTAAAAAAAAAATGTAAATCAAAACGAAAAACAAAAAAAAAAATCAAATCTAAAAACTAAAAACCAAAACTAATAGCTAAAACACGGGTTATATTTTTGTTTTTGTATATTTACAAAATAAACTATTGCAAATTATTTTTTTTTAAATTGTGTCATTTCAGTTTTAAATTAGATGTTTGATTATTTGAGATTTGTTTGTTGGTAATATACAGTTCAAACTAGCTCAGCAGATCTAAAAACTAAAAACCATAACCAAAAGCTGAAAATAAAAAATAGAAACTTAAAAACAAAAAAAAACAAAAATCAAAATGTAAAACCATATCAAAAAAAAACAGAAACTAAAGATCAATGCAAAACAATCATCACCACAAATTTTGGATTACTGATTTTATACAAAAACATACTTTAAATGAAGATAAAAAACAATTATATAAATTTTTGATCATAAATAATTTTTGCGCTTTAGCACCGATCAAAATCTAGTCAACTCTATTAAAAAAGATTCATTCTTTTTATCTATTGATACAAGTTATCATTTAAATTTGACATTTTCTAGAGTATTACAAATAATACACGACATATAATTGATTGAACCGCATTACTTAAACTAAACCAACATAATTAATGTGTAAACTAAATTAAAAAAAAAATAACGGTTATCTTTGAGATAAAGTTTTGGGCTTACTTTTGTTTTTAAGACAAATTATATGATTTGATTTTTGATCCTAGTATTAAGGGGAAACTCTAAAAAATATGAATAAACTTTCCACCTTCATGGATCTTTTTTTATAACACTTGGAATTGGAAAGTTCAGAGAGATACAAAATAGAAATAGAAAAATTATTATGAGATGACATTAGGCTCCAAAACATATGGAAGAAACCTCACCAAGTTCCCTTATTGTTGAGCCTCCAAAGCGAGAAAGTGGTGAAGCCATACGGGAGCATCTCTTGCGATGTACGATTGGTGACGCAGATCTCGAGTGACACTTAAGGCTATAGCCGCTGCAGCATCATTGCGTGCAGAGAGGGCGTGATCCAATCTCCATGAATCTATTCTTGCCAGCAGAAAGAGATGTTGTGACGTATGAGGCTGAAGCTTTGATGGTCGGCAGGCTTTGTGAGGACATCACGTAGGCTCTCTGATGAAGTCTCAAAAATAATATTCGATAAGTGTAAATTATGCAAACATTCAACCGCCCAGTAAAGAGCCCACAAGTCAGCCTCGATTTTTGTGCGCATACAAGAGTAGGCTCGACGACTATGCATGATCGTACCCCGCTTTTCATCTCTTAAGATCCATGAAACGCCATAGAGGTGGTTTGAATTTACCCATGATAATCCAACATTACATTGTAGCAAACGATGGGAGGTTTTCTCTATCGAATCACATCTGGAGCAGCATCTTCCAAACCAGCACTCGTTACTGTGAAAGTATCGAACCGTGTAGATTCTTCTTCATAGGCTTTTTTAGCAATAAATGAAGCCTCAATAACCTTGGTTTCAAAAGTAAAAGCGTTTCTAGCTTTCCAAATTTCTCATAACAACCATGGAAACACTTTCCTTGTATGAATATCCGTAGTCGAGTTCTTAGCAACCTTGATTAGGTGAAAGAAATTTTAAAAGGTGGAATTCCTAGAGAAACCTCCAGAAGGTATTGGGAAGTTAGCTTGTTCCCATGTGGCACGTGCCTTTACACATGTAAAAGGACATAACAGATGCTCTCAGCACCGTTACCACAAACCGAGCATGTTACATATATGGAGATACCTCGAGTAATCAATCGTTACTTAACAGCTAAAGCACCAAATAATGCACTCCACATAAATTTTTTTTTTTTTTGGTGGAACTTTGATCTTCCATAATTCTTTACATAAATGTGTTTCAATAGGAGGAAGTGACTGTCCATGAGGATGATCAAAATCAACCAAATCCTCCAACAACTTATACCCGCTCTGAGTCGAGTATGATCCACTTGTTGTAAAACCCTATCTAATCGAATCTTCAAGAAGCAAAGACGGTTTCAGCAACATTATCCTCTTAACATCCTTTGGCGTAAATGTCTGGTGAAGTAGATTAACATCCCATTGAGTCGACCCCTGTATAAATAAGTCTGAAACTTTTAGAGCTAAATTTATGGGACTATTCTCACGATACATTGGACGTCGAGGGATGGTGTCAATAATCCAATTTTCCACCCAAACATTAGAACCCGTGCCGTTACCAATATGTCTATATAAGCCCTTTTTGATTAATTCCCTACCATGCGTGATACTCCTCCATGCATATGCCGGCCGTGATCCCATTCCACACTCAAGAAGTCTACATTCTTGAAGTACTTGCCTTTTAAAATCCGTGAAATCAAGGGGTCAGGATTATTCCAGATGCGCCAAGCTTGTTTTCCGAGTTGAGCCTGATTAAAATGCCCAATATCATGAAATACCCCCCCTGTTCTTTTGATTTAACTAACTTTTCCCACGAAACCCATGGGATTTTTTCTCTTTTTATCCCCGCTACTCCACTAAAACTCTATAATCGCACTTGAAATTCTTTCACAGAGACCTTTTGGTAACCAAAAAACGTACATTGCATATACTGGAAGAGCTAAAGCAACTGATTTTATTAATACTTCCTTGGCCCCCATCGACAAAGTTTTTGATACCAACCATGTAGCCTTCCCTCTAATTTTTCTTTGATGAAATTTAAGAGGTCTTTTTTTGAACCTTGAAAACACTCAGGAATTCCAAGGTAAGAACCTTCTCCACCTTTCATTTGTATACCCAAAACCTCTTTTATAGCTTGTTTGGTCTCATCGGTTATTTTTTTTCCAAAAATGATTGATGATTTCAAAGGGTTAATAATTTGTCCAGACACATCTCCATAGAGTTTCAAGCCTTTTAAACTTTGTTCACTATCCTCAATAGAGGCTTCGCACAGTAATAAACTATCATCCGCAAAAAGAAAATGATGGACAGACAGGCTATCCGAAGCTAACTTTATACCATGTAATGTCCCTTTTGCTTCATCTCTATTTAAGACATGAACCAGAGCTTCAGCACATAAAATGAACATGAAATGGGATAGAGGATCTCCCTGGCGTAATCCTCTTTCCGGTTTAATAAACCCATGGGAGCGTCCATTAAGTAACACGGAGAAGGTGACAGTACTAATACATGACATTATCCAAACGACCCATTTGCGGTCAAAACCCATTTTCTCTAATAAGACTTCAAGGAAATTCCATTCTACCCGATCATAGGCTTTTGACATATCTGTCTTAATAGCCATACTTTCTTTACCAATTTTATCTTTTGTTCACAACCCATGTATCAGTTCATGCGCTATGATAACATTGTTTGTAATTAACCTGCCCCCAACAAAGGCCCCTTGTGTCTCTGATATCATGTTAGGCATAACCACCTTCAGACGATCACATAAAATCCGAGAGATGATTTTGTATTGCACACTGCACAGACTAATAGGACGCATATCCTTCATCTTCGTAGGGTGTAAGATTTTTGTTAAGAAAAATAACTGTGTATGATTTCACCCAGCAGGAAGTATTGATGTTTCAAAGAAACCTTGAACATCATCAATAATTTTCTGCCCCACAATGTGCCAATATTTTCGTAGGGTGTAAGATTTTTGTTAAGAAAAATAACTGTGTATGATTTCACCCAGCAGGAAGTATTGATGTTTCAAAGAAACCTTGAACATCATCAATAATTTTCTGCCCCACAATGTGCCAATATTTTTGGTAGAAAAAAACAGTAAGGCCATCTTCTCAGGAGCACTACTACTTTTAATACCAAAAGCTACTTTCTTGATTTCATCAGGAGACACCACCCTAGTCAAAACCGTGTTCATCTCTGAGGTAACCCTACTGTTAAAGCCCTCAAATAAAGTTTTCAAATCACTTGGATTGGAGCTTGTGAACAAATCTCTAAAATATTCAGTAGAAATATGCCTTTTAGACCCTTCAGTATAATGTTTGTTTCCAAAAATATCTTTTAGCATCAAAATTTTATTTCTCATTTTTTTCCTGAAGCCATTCTTCTCTACTCCTTTGCCTCCAAAATATCTTCTTTTCTCTGTAAGCCGTAGCCAATTCATGTCTTAACCTTTGTAATATACCAAAAATGTTGAACTTTCTTTATCCAGCTCACTCTGCAACCGTTCGATTCTTGTTTTTGAATTCCAATCATTTATCTTTTTAAGCTTAGACAATTCAGACCGACAATGCGCAATACAATCAAGAACACTTAGATTTGAATTAATGTTCTCTACATCCCATCCCCGAATGATTGCTTCATCTACCCCTCTCTTTCCATACATATGTTTATCAAAGAAGAATCGACCCCTTTGCAAATTCTGAGGTTCATAGGCAAATTCTACACGTAAAGGTCGATGGTCCCACATACTCATATAGCCAGTAGACGATTGAGGGAAGAGGCGAAACCACTCCTCATTACCAAAATCCTATCCAAGCGGCATTGTACCCAGTTATTATCCCGCCTACCCACCCATGAGAGGGTATTTCTCGTGGTCCTAGTCTCTCTTATTTTACATGCCTCAACCATGTTCCTAAAACCAAAGAATGTGGATTCATGTCTATTAGCACCTCCCAGTTTTCCCCCATTATGCATTAACTCATTAAAATCACCAACCAACATCCATGCCTCATCTCTAACCACACCAATTTCCGTTAATTACTATTTTGCTACCTTCATGGATCAAAAAAATCAATTACTATTTTCAGCCCAAAGGTGTTAATATTTTAACAAAACAAAATTGTCCATTATTAATCACTTATTTAAATCATGTTATTTAAAACATGTTAACATATTTTTTATTTAAACAACAATCACTCTATTTTGATAAGCTTCAATGGTAACTTTTAAGTAATTTATTGTTTTATTTTTCTTAAATAATTTACTGATTTAAAAAATAAATAAGTGTAAAGCAAAATCAAAAACCAAATCAAAAACTTAAAAACCAAAAAAAAAGGCTGAAAATGCAGGATATATTATTGTTTTTTTTTATTTACAAAATAAAATTTTGTATTTTTTTTAATTTTAAAATTGTCATCTTTTCAGTTTTAAATTAGATGTTCGATTATTTGGGATTTTTTTGTTCGTAATATAAGTTCAACCTAACTTAGCAGATCTAAAAAATAAAAACCAAAACATGAAAATCAAAATAGAAACTTAAAAAATAAAAAACCAAAACCAAAAATTTGAAACCAAATCTAAAATAAACTAAAACTAAAAACTAATGCAAAACAATCATCACCACAAATGTTAGATTATTGATTTTATAGCAAAACTTACTTCAAATAAAAAAAAATTATATAAATTTTTAATCATAAATATTTCCGTGCTTGGAAAGCGCGTATCAAAATTTAGTCATTCCGTTAAAGTACATTAATATTCCTTTTTCTAAAAAAAAATATACGTTACATATCTTGTAATGAAAAGAGATGTTTAAGGGAGATTTTGTATATTTCTTCTTATTTGGCACTGTTTTTAAACCAAAATAATGCATTACAATAGTGGTAAACAATATTGTGGGTTGTATAACACCCTCTTGGTCAATTAAAAGTGTTAAATCGACAAAAGCAAAATTACTAAAGTGAAACGTGTATTATTTGTATTACTAGAACGACTATGTACCATAGATCTTGGACAACTTAGATTATTTAAATGGTTAACTAATCAAAATTTTAATTTTTTGAGGGAATTCTATGTGGCTTCTCCTATTACAATCATATGTTTTGACTATGGAGGAAGTTACATCAAGGATGAGATTGAGATAAAGTGGATCTCGGGAGAATATTAAATTCACACTCGAGTGATTAAAACATTTGTGGAAGAGGTTACATATTCTGAATTGGTCGAGTGTATATTTAGAAAGATTAACGCAAGTGGAGATGGGATGGTGAAGATTAGTTACTTTCCATTGGTATTGGATTCTAACAAGCCATCATATATTTGGTGTGATGAAGACGTTTTAGGTTATCTCATGCAAGTAAATCATGATAAATGTAAAAGTATTTTACATGTGGAGATTAGCATTGACATGGATGATACATATGGTTGTATGCCGCTTCCAGGAGATGATGATGGAACTGATGATTAAACTGATGATAGGTATGTTGGTCTTTCTGATGGAGAGGATACTGATACATATATAATTGAAGAAGATGGAACCGAGGAAGATGAGACTGAGAAACATGGAGCTGAGCAAGATGGAACAGAGCAGGATCATGAGATGGATGACATGGTCACGCTTTACACAGCTGAACAACATGAATACTTTGAGATGCTGAGGATTTAGAGCATGGATATGAAGGAACATAAGTCGGAATGGAAGTTGAAGTTGCAAGAGCGGGAGTTGAAGCCACGACAGCTGTAGAAGAAGAATGGGACGATGGTCTCAATTTGGTTAAGGGTCAAGAATTCAAAACTAAGGAAGCCATGCAAGTTGTAGTTCAGAAGGGTGCACATAAGAATGGTTTTGATTATGAAACATCCAAGTCTGATATTGTGAGATTTGTGGCAAAATGAAGAGGAGCCAAAGAAGGTTGTAAGTGGTATTTGCGTGTAGCAACTTAAGAATTCAGATCTTTGGACAGTTAGAACTTACATCAAGTCTCATACATGCTCAGTAGTAACTACAAGTACCCTTAGAAATAGAAGGAGAGGCACACCACGGATTGTTGCATTTGTTTTGAGTGAAGAATATCCCGGTAGATATGACACACCAAAACCAAAGGATCTGATCAGTATGGTTACCCAAAAAGTTGGTGTTGATGTATCATATCCCACAGCATGGAGAGGAAAAAAGATGGCTGCTAATGAAGTCCGAGGTACTCTGGAAGAGAGTTTTTCTGTTATACACTCCTATATGTACATGCTTAAGTTGAAGAATCATTACTCAGTAAGTTATGTTGAAGTGGATGCGTTGAAAATATTTAAGTATATATTTTTCGTATTTGGAGCTTCCATATAAGGGTTTGCAGCGCTGAGGAAAGTTATCATTGTGGATGGAACACATCTTAAGCATTTTTATGGTGGAATTCTACTTGTTGCGACAGCTCAAGATACTGATCACCACCACTACCCGATTGCATTTCGTGTTGTTGATTAGTAGGTAACGCCGAACTAATGGTACTACTGTGTACTACTATGTGTAATATAAACTACTAGATACAACTTTGTACTACTTTGTGTAATATGTACTATTGGGTACTACTTTGTACTACCTAGAAACTACCTTGAACTACCTTAAATTACTATGTATTATGCATGTTTTTTGAATCTTTGTTTTCGTCTTATTATTTATTTTTAGAAAATATATCTCATATGTTACATGATCATATGTTCATATTTGGGTTTATTTCCCCAGTTAGACATGAAATACTTTTTAATTCTCAAATTAGTTGAAAATCTCTCATTTCTATAGAAAACATTCTTCTAAGTCTATACTAATGTTTTGATGGGGAGTTTATAATGAGATGAATTTCTGAAAATACACAATTTCTGAATTTGTTTTCCGCCAATGTGCTATAAACAATATAAAACTGTCAAAATACAATGGTATTACTAATAAATTTAATTTTAAGGTGGTATTACTAAAAAATGCGTAAATTTGCAAAAGTATTACTATGAAGAATGAAATATTACTAGTAGCTTGTGTACTACTAAGAGTAAATTTAATATTCAAACATGTTTGTTTACTAACACGTTTTAGACATGTGTTTTTTTGTTGAAATTTTTTAACACGTTTTAGACATGTTGTAGACATGTTTTATTTGTTTGATTTTTTTTTTCATTTTCTTATACTGTCGACAATATTTTTGTCTTAGTAATACATAATAAACCTAGTAGTACAAATGTGTTTTCTTAAGGCTTAGATTATCTTGTCCTAAATTGGGCCAAACTTGTTGTAAGACAATCACAAAACACAA
Source organism: Diplotaxis tenuifolia (assembly GCA_014822095.1). Classification (NCBI taxonomy): domain Eukaryota; kingdom Viridiplantae; phylum Streptophyta; class Magnoliopsida; order Brassicales; family Brassicaceae; genus Diplotaxis; species Diplotaxis tenuifolia. The sequence continues at coordinate 1,610 of JABAYD010005787.1, read as the reverse complement.
ATCATCCTACATAAAAGATAGCATTCAAGTTTTACACACTAACAACCAACGAAATATAGAATCCTACATAAGTTCACAACAAAAAAAACGAGATAATATTAAACATTCAAAATATTTTAAGCAGGTTGTATCCTCTAAGCCTTTGTTTTAGCCTACTTTTTACGCCCTTCGATCTCACTGAAAATCCACTGTGAACGTGAGCGTGTTCTTTTTGGCTGTGATGGCGTTGTGAACTTCTTAGGTTCAACAGCCTTTCTCTGTCTAACCCACAGCTTAGGAGCATGCTTCATCAACACCATTTGATTTGGCCTATGTTTGATCCCAGTACAAGCAGGCTTCGCTGCTTCCTTTGTTTCACAAGTACTGCCTCCGTAGACAACCATGTACCATTCTTGCTTTTCTTCCTCAGTGTATTTTTCAGCTTCTTTTCAGGTTCTTCCACCTCCTCCTCCACCATTTCTTCAGCTTCTTTCTCATGTTCTTCCACCTCTTCCTCCACCATTTTTTTAGTCTCTTTCGCATGTTCTTCCACCTCTTCCTCCACCATTTTTGAGCCTCTTCTGCAGGTTTTTCCACCTCTTCCTCCACCATTTTTCAACCTCTTTCTCAGGTTCTTTAACCTTTTCTTCTGTCCATTTTTTCCTCTTTCTCAGGTTATTCCAGTGCTCTACTGGTATATAGGATATCCTCGCGGCTGCTGCCTTAGTCCTACCAGGTGGTGTAGGAGTGGAAGTTACCTCCGTCTGATTTCCACGTGGCGGTGTTGGAGTTTCATCGGTTCTAACAATCTGATTCACACCTGGTGGTGTTTGAGTTTCAGCGAGAATACTCTTCCATACGTCATCAGCTTGTATTCTATTTTTCTCCATCATTTGGTTCAACGTCAAACCATATTCTTCATCACTCTCACTGCTTTCCTTAACTTGCTTATCAGCCTCGATTTTAGATTCTTTTTCTTCCTCTGAATTTTTATCTTTCTCAGAACTTTTTTCTTCAGTCTCCTTGTCTTCTTTCATCTCAGCATCTTCATCCTCTTTTTCATTGTTTTCTTCAGCTTCAGCTTCAGCATCAGGTTCTTTCTCTTCCTCACAACCTTTATCTTCCTTCTCAGCCTCTTATCCACTCCCTTTATCATAACGACCCTTTTTCCAATCAAAATCATGGTTTGGTAATTGTTACCATCACTGTTCTCGTTCTCCTTCTTCTTCATTTTTTTCTCAATGCCATCAAGCCTCTCCTCAATTACCTTCTGTTTCTTGGCCCTCTTTTTTAAATGATATTAGCAATTTTCAATATCCTCAAGCCTCTTCTCCATTGCTTTCATCCTATTAGCCCTCCTTTTCAAAACCACATGGATTTTTTCCAAGACACCAAGTCTCTTGTCCATTGTATTCACCTTCACATTTACTTCACTCAAACAAGCCATCATCATTTCTTCAGTCTCTTTTAAAACATCTCCTTCAAACTTGCATTAGAGGAGGATGCTTCTTCATTCTTTTTCCTTTTGTCTTTCTTCTTAGAAAAATTCCTTGTAGCCGCATTTAAATCATAGAGATCTTTCCACAAGATAGGCTTCTTGTAAGACCCGATTCTGGTCCTTAGAACCCCAA
>JABAYD010005782.1:0-10795 GCA_014822095.1 Diplotaxis tenuifolia | reverse complement strand
TCTCTCACACATGACTACTCGAGGTCGCAGGTTCGATACTCGGGGACAGCAGGGTGGTACTGTGCCTTACAAAAATCCTGTGCTCGCAGATGGCCTGGGCCTAAGGCCCATTAAAGGTTTCTCGGGCACGCCTTAAGGATTTCTGTGCGGGTGCCCTTCGGGGTGGGGCCAGTCACTATAAAAAGTTTAACCCTCTACAGTTTTATTAAAAACGATTCTCTCTTTCTCACCCAATCCTCTCTAGAAAACCTTAGCCGCTCATCTCCTCCGGCTCCGACGGCGGTGGTTCCTCTGGCCGTCGTCGGGAGCTACTTGTTTTTCTCTTCCTCTTTTCTCCATCGGCTTCCTCCTCCTCCTCCTTGCGGTCCTTGTCGAAGCTCTACTCTGTTTCGCCACCTCAAGCCTCTGGTCTATTCGCGGTGGATCTGAGAGGTTTGGCTTGTGTGGCGACAGATCTGGTGTAATGACGACGTTTTGAGCTACGGCAAGCCGATGGAGTCGGGTTCATGGGTGGTCGGTGTCTTCGCTTCCTCGTTGGTTATCTTACGGCGGCTCTGTAGGTACCAAGGCGGTGGGAGGAAAGTGCTTGAACCGGCGTCGATCCTCTCTCCCGTCTGTTCAGATCGTCGGTGTATCTCCAAATTTTCCCGGACCTAGGGTTCCGACCAGGAGATTGAAGGCGCGTGGAGTCATGATGAGGCCTCAATCCCAGCGGTCCTTCATCTTCCACCTCCCCTCGGTGAGGTCTATGCTTGGCTGGGACTGAGTCTCGGTATCTTGGTTCGTCCGGATCCGCTCGGCTCTGGTGAAATCCTGTGGCTGGTTCTCAGTCGTGGGTGCGTGTGGGGAGCTACCTCTTGGTGTTGTCGACCGGGCTTGGAGGTTTCTGTGGCAGCGCGTGTCGAGTCACGAGACTGCATCCGCGTCTCCTTTGGTGTCTCTGTTTCTCAGATTCGGGTTCTTTACTGTGGCAACGTGTTTCTTTGATCTCTTCTCCCACAATAATTTGTCATCTTGTGGTGGTAGCTTTGTGTTTGCAGGCTGGCCCTCTGCGTGTGGATAAGGGTTAGTTGAGCACTCGGACACTAGCTAGTTTGAAGGTTGTTTTTTTTCGGAGGAGGTGTGCCCGACATGTCCCATTACTCTGCGTGTGTGGTGGGTTAAATGGGTGTATACGGTCCCGGGGTGGGAGGATTAGAGACAGCAACCTCTGGTACTTCGCTCCGAACGACGGCACCGCCTGTTTGTGGACTCCTCTTCATGCTGTCGGTGTGAAAATTTTGAACAGGCTAGTTGTTTCGTGGATGCATTTCTCGGTGTGGTCTTGATGTTTGGGTCTCTCGGAAGCTGTAGGTTGTCCCGTTGCTTCAAGGTTTGAGCCGCCTTTCTCTCTGGGTGCTCGTGGCAACTGGGGGGTCTCGCTCCTCTCATTTCTTTCCCTTGGGGCATCTTCGCTTCGCTATCTCGAGTTCGCACTTAGGACCTTGGTTTGTCGACTTAAAGTCTTGTTGTTCACTAGATGCTCTGTTTAGATTACAATTTCTGCATTCCGTTTCTTATTTCCTTTGTTGTTCTGTAAAAAATTGAAAAATTGGTCATATAATCTTAACATTTTACCAAAAAAAAAATTTTGAAAGTCTGATCATTTTTTTGTTTGTTATTTATGTTTGTTTGTGTATTATCTATGTTTGAAAGAAATCCTACTCTAGTAATTTCTTTTGCATTTTCTATATATAACCCAAAAATTAATCTATTTAAACTGTCAGAAAAAGAGGGATTACTTTCTCTAAAGTAGTTGAGATCAAGAAAATTATGTTGGTATGTGTTTCGATTGTTCTTTAAGAAGTAGAAACCTTTCCGAATCGGCTAAGCCTTCTGGATCATCAGGTCAGCAAATTGGCAGAAACTTTATTTTATACTGCACTACTATCATTTTTACAGACTAATTTCCGAAATTATCGAAGATGTGAAGTTCATGTCTGCAGAAGGGGTATTACTCAACCTTTTTCTGGAAATCGTCAAAGGTGTGAGGTTCATATATGCAGCAAAGGCTATTTATACTCTAACCTCATGTCAGTTCTTTGGGTAGGGAATGAGCTGGATTAAATGCTTAGTAGTGGAGTAATAACGTGTAACCTTGAAGTAAAGGAGGTGTGAAGGAAAGATTATAACATATCCATGAGTTCATCGTCGTTTCACATTTTCTGAACTTTCAATGAAGAAACACAAGACAGACATAGACGACGAAGAACGGAGAAAGTTAGATCATGGAGGAGCCTCAACAAAATTATAAAGCCTAATAACATATAACAGAAAGCCTTCAACAAGTAGAACGAAATTGGCCCAAAAAAATTAAAATGACACGTGTCTTAATTTGTTCCCTATGAAAATAAAAAAGTCTCTTTTATTATACAGATATACATTTAAATTAAATTAGCAATTAAAAATTGAAAAATTTATTCTAACACAGGGCAAACAAAATTATAAAATATATATATATATATATATAACATTTTATATGTTTAGGATATATCATTCGAAGTTTTATTTTGATGTATTTTTACGTTGTTTGATAAATATATATAAATTTTTTTTGCTATTTAATTTAATAAATTAAATAAATAAATAAATATAAAAACAAAATTTTTGAAGCTTTCTTCCTTGTAAAAATTTTTAAAAACCATTTTTCATAAATTTTCTCTGTATAAAAGAAAAATATTAATAAAAAATTCATATGTCAGTAATTCTACCAAAAATAGTAGGTTAAAATGGATATGTCAAATAGTTTGTGTCATTTCATTTCATTTATTTACTAGTAGGTTAAAATTAGTCTATACTTTTTTTTTTGTGCGCCGCCCATTTCAATAGATCAAGTGGTGAACGAACGAGTCGATTCTCCGAAGAGCACCCCAATCCGGCCTGGTCTGATCTATATGGGAAAACGCAAACTCTTTCTTTTTCGCTTCTTTGGCTAATGCATCGGCCCGACCATTTCTGCCCCGGGGAATATGAGACAGCCTCACATCCACGAAGCCCTCCTGTAAACTCCGTAGGGTCTCTATCTCTGAAGCGAAAGCCGGCCAGTCCTCCGGGTTAGTGGCCATGTCCACAAGATCCGAGCAGTCCGTTTCGAACTGAATCGAGTTGATCCTCAAATCTTTCAGTCATGAAGCAGCCCATAGTAAGCCTTCCAACTCTGCATGCAAAGCTGATCAGCTTCTCCTACACGCTCGTAATCCAAACCACTCCGAACCAAACTGGTCCTTTAAACTCTACCCTAAGCCACTTACACTGCCATGATCGATCCATGATGCATCAATTTGGCAGGAAGGGATTCGGGAGAGCCCAGGGGGTCTTATAGCAACTTTTGCATACTGAGGCGCCAACAGTTCCTCGCCGTCTTCTTCTCTCTCATTTGCTTTCCTCCAGCACTCTGCCTCTAGGGACGCATGTTGAAGGGTATCCATCGGAGAGACGACTTTCCCATTAAAGAGTTTATCGTTTCTCGCCTTCCAAATGAACCAGCAGATCCATGGGAATATGTCGAATTGTGGTCTCCGGGGAGCCACCTCTTTTCTTTTCTTAAAAAGGAAATTTATATTTTGGTAGATAGATGTACTCAGGAAGACACCCGGAAAGGACGGATAGATGTACTCCACTGGGTCAACACATCTAGGACAACTCCTATCGGTGCCCAGGTGTCTGTAGGTAAGTCTCTCTGCTGTTGCCACACAGCCCGAAATAGCTTGCCACAAAAAAATGTTTCATCTTACTTGGAGCCTCTATCCTCCATGCATAACTCTGGAGGGCTGTGATGCTCGGTTGCAGAACCAGGTTATCTGTGGGGCGGATCTTGATTGATTGAAGAAGGTCATAGCCGGACTTTACGGAATAAACTCCTTTCTTTGTATGATCCCATACATAGCCATCCGGAGCAGAAGATCGTGATGGTTTAATCCCAAGAATCAGTGGAATGTCCTCTGGCTGAAAGTACTCTCGTAGACGCTGTATATCCCACTCCCCGGTATCATTCCTAATAAGGGCCTGAACAGGGAGATGGGGAAGTCTGTAGACTATATGATCCGCAGGGTTTGGTGGTCGGGCCACTGTATCAGGGATCCAGTTTTCACTCCACATCCTCGTATCACGACCCGAGCCAATCCTCTTCCGGAGTCCTGAGATAAGTAGATGTTTTGCATCCATAATACTACACCACCCATATGAAGGTGAATATGACTTGCAATCTTCAAGGGGTGATGTGTTTCTGAAATATCTTTCTTTTAAGACACGTGCCAATAGAGAATTCGGGTAGTGTATCAACCGCCATAATTGTTTCGCAAGAAGTGCTATATTGAAGTCATGGAGATCACGAAAACCTAATCCCCCTAATTCTTTAGGGGTACAGATCTTATCCCATGCTATCCAATGTAAGCCTCTGCTGTTCTCTTTTGAGCTCCACCAAAAATTTGAGGTCGTGCTCTTCAGTTTGTCCGTGATGCCTTGTGGAATCAAGTAGCACGACATTGGGTATGTCGGGACTGCTTGCGCCACTGCTTTAATCTGAACTTCTTTCCCTCCTTTAGACAACAGTCACGATGACCAATTATTCACTCGTCCATTCATTCGATCTTGTACGTAGGAGAAAACTTTTGTCTTAGAGCCACCGATGTGTTCAGGTAGTCCAAGGTACATACCCATACCGCCTTCAGCCGCGAATCCCAAGACCTCTTTTAACTCTTGTTTCCGAAAGTAGTCCATACGATTCCCAAAGAACATCGAGGATTTTGCAGCATTTAGTTTTTGTCCTGACGCTTTCCCATAAATGTCTATGATATCCATAATCTCCTTGCATTGGCTTACTTCTGCCTTACAGAAGAAAAGACTATCATCGGCAAAAAGTAAGTGAGAGGTCCTTGGACTCGCCTGGGCCACCCGAAGGCCTACAATCTTCTTCTCCGCTTCAGCTCCATTCAAGAGCGAGATCAACGCTTCCGTACATAAAATGAACAGGAAGGGGGAAAGGGGGTCTCCTTGTCTCAGGCCCCTTTTTGGTAAGATCCAGCCTCTCGGTTGTCCATTGACTAGGACTTGATATGAAACCGACGTGACACAACACATAATGAGGTCAACCAGTCTTTCATCAAAGCCCATCTTTAACATTAGGGTTGCCAAGAAACTCCATTCAACTCTATCATAGGCTTTGCTCATGTCGGTTTTGATGGCCATAAACTCCTCCCTACATCGCTGGTTGGTTCTTAGCGCATGGAAGTTCTCTTGTGAAATCAGGATGTTTTCGGTGATCAAACGTTTTGCGACAAACGCAGATTGGGTCTCTGAGAACAGGCGAGGGATAAGCCTCTTAAGTCTCTTGCATAATAGCTTAGATATAATATTATAGCAAACATTGCAGAGACTAATCGGTCTAAATTTCGACATGTCTCGAGGCTTCTTCTTCTTAGCTATAAGGCAAACGTTTGTCTGGTTCAACCGGGGGTCAAAGCTGCCCGTCTCAAAAAACTCTTGTACAAGTCTAATAATATCTTGTCGCGTCTCGCTCCAGAACTTCTGGTAAAGTTTACTAGTCATGTCATCCGGGCCTGGTGCTTTATCTGGATTAATCTCAAAAAGGGCTTTTTTAATCTCATGCTCCGACGACACTTCTAAGAGTAGCCTATTGTCAGCCATGGATACTTTCTCTGGGATAAAGCGGAGAGAGGTATCAACCTCTGTCGGTGAAGAAGTAGAGAAGAGATCCCGAAAGTATTGAACTGCCACGTTCTCTACCTCGATTTCACTCTCCATTAGCTTCCCATGCTTGTCCTTTATACTTATGATTCGATTCTGTGCTCTGTGTTGTTTTGTAGTAGCATGATGAAATTTTGTGTTTCTGTCTCCATGTTTATGCCATTGGTCTCTGCTTTTTTGCTCCCAAAAAGTGTGCTCATCGTTAAACTCCAGAATCAATTGTCTTATCAATTGTCTTCTTTAATCTTCTAACTATTCTGTAGTAGCATTATCGTTATCTTGTGCCAAATCTATCTTATTTTTTAATTCTTCAATCAGAACAGCTGAGTTGGTAGGATTATTTTTTTTCCATGTACTTATCTTATTTCGACATGAGGTAACTTTTTGATGAAAATTTCGGACTGGAATTTCATCAAATTGTCCCCATCCCGACGTAACTGCTTCCTTGAAACCAGGTTTCCCTATCCAGCGCTTGTCAAACCTAAAATTCTTCTTGGGTCTTCGGTTATTTGATTGGATTCGTGTAAGTACTGTCCTATGATCCGAACCCCATAGCTGGAGGTATTCCACTCTGCTGTGATTAAATAAAGCGTGCCACTCCTCATTGGCCACAGCTCTATCTAACTTGCATTTAATTTTTCCGTTCTGTCTTCTTCCCACCCACGAGAAAGAGTTCCCTTTATATGGAAAATCGAGCATTCCACAGTTTTATAACATGATACGGAAAGGAAGCAAAGAGCATTCTGAGCGACGCCTTCCTCCCCTCTTCTCATGGTTACCCGTGAGCTCATTGAAATCTCCAGTCATAAACCACGCACCACTCCGAGTTGTACTTATTCGTGATAATCGTTCCCAAACAAGGTCCCGATATCGGACGTTAGGGTTACCATATACAAAGGTCATAAAGATCGTGTGTCCTTCAAATCTAGTTTTAATATCGATAATATGCTCGTCTGCATATAAAATACAAACAGAGGGATCATCCATATAAAAAAGAGCTAGACCTCCGCTTCGACCAACCGGATCCACGGTACAAACTTGATCATAGCCAAAAGAAACTTGCACATTTTGCAAAAATTCCCGATTGTTTTTGGTCTCCGAAAGAAATAGAAACTTAGGAAAAAAACAATAATACAATTCATTCAAATTCTCCTTGGTCAAGGTGGCTTCCCCCCCCCCCCCCGACAATTCCAAGCAATGGTATTCATCTCGGGATTTTAGGCGGTTTATTGATTCCCGCCTTAGCTGATTTGTGTTGACCTTGTTGGGTTTTTTTTTTAGAATCCACAGCATGAAGAGGGACAGATGAAGGCCCAGCAGCAGGCCCAAAATCAGATTTTCCAGAGATTGCTGATCTTGGCGAGGCCCGGCCCATCAGGAAGTTCCTTTTTTTGAAGAGAGGCCCGCTACCACTGGGCTTTGCGAACCCTTCTTTTTCAAACGGGATGGGCCTACCCCTGTCGGCGAAGAGCGGTTGCGCCAGCCAATTTCTTCCTTCTTCATTGAGTCTGAATCCTTAACAGCCGTAGAGGACTCAGTCTCCGGGCTTCCCTTCCACCATGTCGGTACCTCAGGTAGCTTCGACGCCTTCACAGGTTGTGATTCCCTGCCTAACTCAGAGACAGGGCCAGCATCGATCAATGGGTGCTCCATCTCTTTTGTGGCCTGATCGAACAAAGCCTCTCCCTGTTCCATCTCGTCAAGGAGCAGGTCATCTTCTTCCAAAAGGTCATCATCATCGAAGTTAGTATCCTCATTCATCCAGTCTTCATCTTCGAAGATTTTTTCTGCATCAGGATCCTCAATCCTTTGTTGTCTTCTCATTTTGCGAGGCAGGCACTGTTTCCGCCTCTTGCTCCAGAGATTCATCTTCTTCCAAGGTTTGCTCATACCAACTCTTATTTGTTTCCTTCGCAGGGTGAATAAACAGAGGGGTTTCTTTCAGTTTGGTTGAAAGAGAAGGCGCCTCTTCATCAAAGTTTAAACTTTTTTTTGCAGAGCTTCCTTCATCTGAAACAGCCTCCAAGGCCGACATCACTCCCTTCAATTTTTGATCTTGGTTAGATTTCGTCTGTAAGTTTAGCCTAAATGGCCTTTCCCTTACATGTTCAGGGGAGGAAGTGATGCTAGTTCTTCCTTGAGCGGGTTTGTCTGTAGACGGCTTAACGAGAGCTTGAGACCGGTCTGGTTTCTTTACATTAGGATCACTAGGAGGAAGATCAGGTCCTGGATGTTTTCTTGATTTTTGATGATTGTTTATTGCTATCCGTTCTTGTTCTCTTTGTCTGCTTGATGCAAAAGATTCATCGTATCTTCGCTTGTTATAGGTCTCTGTTTGGTGTTTCAGGTTCTCTGTATCCCGCGGAGCATGACGACGATCACGGCGAGAGTCATCTCTTGGAGCATAACGGGAGTCAATGCGTTTCTAAACGCTGTCCCTGTTGTCTCTTTGAGAGTGGTCTCCCTGTCGCCTTTCTTGCGGTATCAGAGACTTTGAGGCAGGTGCATCTAGACCTCTTGAGCTCTCCCCTTTCCAATTAGTATCCAATCTAGAGGCTGGACCTTTATCTCTCGCTATCTCTTTCCCTTTAAAGTGATGTTCTTTTTTTTCAGCAGATAATTGAGGGCAAGTATCAACCTCATGGGATATAAGACGGCAGTGATGGCACCAGCGGTGAAGGTTTGAGTATTCCAGGGTCACAGGGACAATCTCTCCCGATGGTAGTTGAGCACGGAGCTTAAATTTCAACGGAAGCTCAACATCTACTTCCAACTCAAACTTTGCAGCCTTTGCTTCCACAGTCCCAACAAGACCGAGCCCTTTCCCGAGAGCCTTAAAGATTGGATCCATCCAAAAGTGAGTTGGGATACCAGTGACGCTGACCCAAAAAGTCATCTTATGAGGGAAAGAATCACCAACGTGCGGAGACCAACGTTCCAGAGCGAAAGACCACTTGTTAAAGTGGCAGGGACGTTTACTTAGTACCTTGAGGAGGTCAGCCTCTGAATCAAAATCGAACTGGAATCTATGATTCCCGAGGTCCACGCCTCTAGCTCTTCCTTCAACATCCCAAATGTTGGGACGAGGCAGAAGGGTGATGAGAGCTTCTACACTTCGTCTCTCTCTGTTGAAAAGTCTACCCATGAGACTGAGTTGGAAGCGAGCAATGAGTTCAGAGTTATCAACATCGGAAAGGATAACGAGATCATCCTCTTCCTCCTCCTGTGGGTGACTGTGAGACAAGGTAAGGTTTTTATTAGCCTGAGACATTGTTGAAACATAGATAAGTTTTGTAGATCTGAAGAGAGAACACCGAGAAGTCTTCCTTTGTGAGAGATCAGAACAAACATCAGGAAAATGTTCAGAGAAAAGGGAAGCAGAAGTGGGAACCAACTTGAATAAACACTCGTCAGAACCGAGCTAACGCGACGGTCTGAGGAGAGATTCAAGACGGCCTGAGAAGAGGTAAGCTACGAAATCTTTGGTAGTGAGTCTTTTATGTTGGTAGGTAGTTCCATGACTGGTAGAATGAGAAGAGAAAGCTTCAAACTGAAGGGAGAGAGTGAAACTGCTTTGAAAACGTAAAAGTGAAAACTCCTAGCAGATAAACTTGGGGACTTGGTCAGATTCCTTGAGCTTGAGAAGATGCAATGGTAAGGTCAGAAACATCCTCAACGGACTCTACCGGTGAGAAAGACCGGAGAAGGCGGTCCCTCCGACGAGGTCGGGGGAAGAACCCGTTGTACAAAGACCAAGGAAACGGTTTAAATGTTGGGTATTAGTAAAAATGGAAAAAGATTTGAATTTGCAGGATAGAGAAAGGTAAAAAGCCGCCAAAAGAGGAAAGTCAGCTATATGAAACAACCAAGTTTCCCGTGGGTAAAGCCTTTTCTTGGTTAAGGTGCCCGAGAGAGTTTTCAAAGCAAGAGTTTAGTTAGTTGCAAGAGTTTAGTTGTTAAAATTAGTCTATACAATGAGAGTAAATAGTAACAACAGCTAACTTCCAATACAATAAAGTAGATTTGTGTTTTTCCTTGTAGGGGAAAAATGACAACTGTCTTTTTTTTCTTTTGGGTCATTTCGTTTGATGAGCTTTTGTATATGGCTCTATTAACTTAACATTTTGTTGGCCCTTTTTGCTTTTAGGATTGTAGTTCATCTTCTCTATTTTCCTTTTCGCCGCCGAGCAAAGTTGTATCCTCAAAGACGATTAAGGTATCTTACAAACATTAGACCCTTTCGTTTCCCTTCCTTTACTCCCAGTTTGGACATGATTAGCCCACTCCTCAACCATATTAACCCACCACCACTTATAAAATTGCAAGATATACTTGGTGAGCTTTGTGCAAGCAGGAGCACAACTAATGACGGGACACATGGATCACAACGTGTTGTGCTCAACTTTGCATATTGAAAGGTAATCGCTACAATTGATTTTTTTAATATATGTTCCATCTCTCCAGATATCGTGTTAGCTGTTTCCAAATAATGATATGATACAAACACGATTAGACCATATTCATGTACACAGTCCTGCATGTACAACCTATTTGTATCAGACAAATGACGATGTCTTTGTTGCTTTAGAGATGGTTAAGTTAACCAACATTCAAGCTACTGAAACTGCTCATATTTTGGTATGCCAAATATTCAGCAATCTAGAATTACATACTATTCCTTATGTGTTTGATTTTCTAAGTTAAGGTGTCTCGGGTTTGCAGGATGTTGTGTCAATGCTCATGTGGACAATAAAATCCCACAGTTCATGATCAATACTGCATTGTGAACAGGGTGGCGATTGTAGTTCTGATGATGTTATATATGGAGCTAGAGAATCCAGTAGCATCCAAGGTCTCTGATGGTGAGCTACTAGATAGTGTGTCAGGAGAACTCGGAGAAACTACAAATGCCAACCACCAACCATCCTCATATGTGGTACCATTAGGAGTGTCAAAATGGGTCATAACCCATGGGTTGACCCGATCCAAATTGATTCATTAACCCAAATGTACTGTTTATTTTTGATCCAATGGGTTAATGGGTTAACAA
>JABAYD010005777.1:0-10861 GCA_014822095.1 Diplotaxis tenuifolia | reverse complement strand
AAGTAAATATTACATTATAAAAAATAAGTAATTATCATTTAATATAGAACAAAAAATATAATAAGTACAGTATAAAAATAGTTATATAATTATCATTTGAATAGAAGCCCCTGTATGAGGTTCAGTGAAAGCTTCGGGTTCAGTCGGAAGGTTTGAATTTTAATTAAGTAAAAAAAGGAAGCAGATCCAAAAGAAAATAAAATACATTAATGAATATCCCTTGAAAACAAAGAGATCAACAGGGTCAATAGACAACGAACACGTAGTTGCTCCAAAGAAAAAAACATGACACGTTCCCTCCTCTCACGCGCAAAGAATCTGTTTGACTAATCACAGCTTTTCTCACTACATCACTAAAACAAACCAACAAGACAAATTAATTAACTATCCACCGATATGTAAACCATTTTACTATAAACAAACCAAGAAAAAAATTCATGTAGTAATCTCTATACTTAGATGACTAATTAATTAATCTGATAAATATAATCAAGTAGTAAATTAATTGAATTCATAGTGATAAAGTGAAGGTTGATTAATTAACATAATCCCCAGTAGTAGTCTTCTCCTTGTCTTGAGAGAGAGAGAAGCAACTGTTGACATCATTTAAATCTCACACTCTCTCTCTCTCTCTCTCTACATTGCATTTGGATCCTGAAGATTGTGGATGCGTTTGTGAGAAAGAGAGATCATCAGATCGGAGATGTCGGACGTTACAGCCGACGGAGGTTACTCGGAGACGCCTTACCCGTCGTTAACAGTGTCGGCGTCTTACAAAGAGAGCAGCGGAGGAGGAGGGAAAAGCTCGTCGAGGAGGAGACCGGTTAGGCCTAGCTTCGACGCCGACAATGAGTTCATCACTCTGCTCCACGGCTCGGATCCGGTGAAGCTGGAGCTTAATCGTCTTGAGAACGAAGTTAGAGGTTGATTGCTTGATCTAGTGGTTTAAAGTGTCGATTCAGATCTGGAATTGGAGTTTGTTTTTTGTTGTTTACTTTGTTAGTGAATTGTTTTCTCAGATAAGGATCGAGAGTTGGGTGAAGCACACGCTGAGATTAAAGCGTTGAGGTTATCTGAGAGGCAGAGAGAGAAAGCTGTTGAAGAGGTGTGTAGTGTAGTGTTGAGCTTCTTAGTTTCTATATCATCACTTGATGATGCCTTTTACTGATGTGCTTTTGGTAATTTTGTAGCTTACTGATGAGCTTACTAAGTTGGAGGAGAAGCTCAAGTTAACTGAATCTCTTCTCCAAGGCAAAGTAATTTATTGAAACCCTATCATTTGTTGTTTATCTTTTATTTACGGTGTTCATTTGATTATGGTCAACAATGTTGCAGAATCTTGAAATCAAGAAGATCAATGAGGAGAAGAAGGCATCCATGGCTGCTCAGTTTGCTGCTGAAGCCACCTTAAGAAGAGTCCATGCTGCTCAAAAAGATGATGACATGCCTCCCATTGAAGCCATTCTTGCTCCTTTAGAAGCTGAACTTAAGCTTGCACGCTCTGAGGTATTTTAGGCTTACTTTTAAGTTCGATTTCGTGATGTCTACTTGCAATAGTAGTGCTTGTGGTCACTAGTTTTTTTTTATGCTGAGAGGACTTAAAACAAATAATTGTACTGTCTACATGCATATTCCGACATTGATCATTAAGAGTGTTTTCTGCATAGATTGGGAAGCTTCAAGAAGATAACAGAGCCTTGGATCGTCTCACCAAATCAAAAGAAGCGGCTTTACTTGATGCTGAGAGGACTATTCAAACCGCCATGGCAAAAGCGGCATTAGTTGATGATCTTCAAAATAAGAACCAAGAGTTGATGAAACAAATAGAAATCTGTCAGGTGCTCTACTTATCATCATCCTTTTGTTTGTATGTCTTACAACTAATTACACATTGTTCCTAAGCTATCTATTTATCTCTTTGATGCTTTAGGAAGAAAACAAAATTCTGGACAAAATGCACAGGCAAAAGGTTGCTGAGGTGGAGAAGCTTACTCAGACTGTACGGGAGCTGGAAGAGGCTGTTCTTGCTGGTGGCGCTGCTGCTAATGCCGTTAGGGATTACCAGCGCAAGTTCCAAGAGATGAATGTAATTTTGTACACTTCATAAGATGACTGAAAAAATAGAATAAGATCTTCAGTTATTTTCTTGGTCATTTTTGTAGGAAGAACGAAAAACTCTTGACCGGGAACTTGCACGGGCAAAGGTTACAGCAAACCGAGTTGCGACGGTGGTTGCAAATGAATGGAAGGATGGTAATGATAAAGTGATGCCTGTGAAGCAATGGCTTGAAGAAAGAAGGTTTCTACAGGTTCACTTTTGATATGTTTGTCCTTCTCCAAATCTTTTGGAATGTAGATTCTTTTCTCAACTCTTAACTCTCTTGTTGCAGGGAGAAATGCAGCAGCTACGTGACAAGCTTGCCATATCAGACCGAGCTGCGAAATCTGAAGCACAACTAAAAGTATTCATCTTATTCATGCGTTGTTCATCTTTTAACATCTGATCTTGTTTAACTGAACTATGTGTCTGTGCAATTTCCAGGAAAAGTTTCAACTACGGCTTAAAGTGCTTGAAGAGACGCTGAGAGGCACCTCAAGCAGCAGCGTACGGAGCACACCTGAGGGAAGAAGCATGAGTAATGGACCCTCTCGCAGGCAGTCACTTGGTGGATCAAATGGCTTTTTGCCAAAGAAATCTCCATCTTCTCAGATGAGAAATGCCACATCGGTATTGAAGAACGCTAAAGGAACATCTAGGTCATTTGATGGAGGTACGAGATCATTGGACAGAGGCAAAGCACTTCTAAACGGACCTGGTAAATATTCATTCAACAAGGCTTGTGACGAAGCCAAAGAATCAGAGTCACCTAGTGCCTGGAAAGAAGATTCAGAGGAGAAGCCACCAAGTGAACTCCCTCCACCAACAACTGAAGACAATGTCCCAGGGGTTTTGTATGATTTACTTCAGAAAGAAGTAGTTGCCTTGAGAAAATCTTCACATGAAAAGGATCAAAGCCTCAAAGACAAGGATGATGCCATAGAGGTAAATCTCTGAACATGCGAGATAAAATTATGCTAAAAAAAGACATCTCTGTGAATGGCAGATTTTTTTATATTTTTCTTGTAGATGTTAGCGAAAAAGGTTGAAACATTAACAAAAGCAATGGAGGTTGAAGCAAAGAAGATGAGTAGGGATAAAGATCATGATAACAGAGCTAAAAGGTCTTCAAACACCAAGAACTCATCCAACACCGCCCAGATTCTTGCTGGAAGGTATATATAACAATGTCGAATATCACTTTATGAAGTAAGATTGTAACAAGATCTATCATCATTATATTAAAAGTCAGACTAAACGTGGTCTTCTTCTGCAGAGCTACTGGACGAAGTGGGTTAACAAGGAGCACCCAGTGAGATGAGTGAAGTGTTTGGTTCTCGTGGACGTATCAGTTCAAACAAGTAAAACCCCCTATAAGGCTGGTGTGCTCTTTTTTTTAACCTTATATCTTATTTCACTTGTTTTCTTTACATCCTCTTGTGATTTATTGTGGAGATGAGTATGCTTTCTGACTTAGATCAGCTTACAACTACTTAGCGATGAGGGAGGAGATCTGTTTGACATTTTGGTATAACATTTTCTATCCTACGGAAAGTAGTTTGCCTGGGCTGTATAGGTTTATTAGCTTTGTATTTGGAACTTCTTCGTTTTGTTCTTCAATCTATTTGAGGTGTTGTGTGATTATTTCTACTTTTGATTTGTGGTTATTTGTCTCTCTGTTTAGATCTTCAAGCTTACTATCTTTTATTTTTTAGTTCATAATCTTCCATGAAGGTTACTTTTCTGCATGATCAATAAGGATCAACTGAGGATAGATAGATACAGATACAGTCTCTCTGAGCTTTAGCTGTGTTTCAGCTGCGTAAAAGAAGAAACTAGTTTCGTTAGTCTAATGTCAAAGGTTAACAAGAAGAAAGCCAATGAAGATTCTAGTCTCTGTAGTACATATAAAAGCCATACTCATAAACTCTAAAGGAAAATTACGTTCCTTACATTTTTTTCCGTGGAAAATATACAAACAAAAGATCTCTCTCTGGTAGTCTTCTGATACTTCTCTCTGTTTTTTTAAACAGACATGGTCTGTTCTGAAACAGAAGCCAAACCATGCATTAACCTAACAATCTCACTAGTATCATCCAGGTAATACTTAGCCTTGCTTGGCTTCTGACCAACAGTACAAGCGAAAACCTCAGCTCTCGGCGCAATCGAAGGGCCTTCCGTGGAACTACATATCACTTCAAACATGTCTTCATCAGACCTATCATCTCCAATACAAAGAACAAACTCAGGAGGTGTCCCTTTTTCTTGCATCATCGAAAGCATCCTTCTCGCTATAAGTCCTTTACTCACTCCCTGCAAATTACAAAAACAACAACAACAAGAGGATGCCATGTCGGGTACAAGTGGAAAAAAAAGAACAAATGACTCATGTATATCACTTTTACCTGTGGCTTAACCTCAACATAGTTCTGCCCTCTCTTGACTGTAACAGGTTCATTAGCAAGAACACTTTCAAGATGATCAAGAAGCTCTTTAGCTTGACATGAGCCAAAATCAGGGTCAGCATCTTCATAGCTCCAGACCAGAGCGGTCTCCTTGTCTTCAATCGTTGATCCATCTGTTGTCTCCGTGTAAAGCTCCATCACAGGCTCTGCAATTTGTTTCCAAGAACAACAATCTGCTCCTCCAACACAGTTCTCCCACTCTGCATCCTTTTTCAGCCTGTTGTAGTAGTCAAGATTAAAAAGGCTCAGTTATTAAAATAATACAAGGAAACAAAGAAGCTTTACCTTAAAAAGTAGCCATGTTCAGCAGCAATCCCAAGCTTCTCACAAGGACTAAACCAATCAGACAATATCTCTCGACTCTTAGCACTCACAATAAACACAAGATTGCTCTTGTCCCTACACAAAGTGTTCAATATCTCAATCGATTTCGTTGAAGGTCTCTTATCAATAGCTCCCTGTGGCATCAAAGTATCATCATAGTCCAAAAGAATAGCTCTAGTCTTCGTCCTCTTATAAGCCGACACTATATGCTCCATAGACAGCTTCCTAAAGCTCTGGTCCAACGCCACAACTCTGAAACTAAGACCAAACCCAATCCCCCAACACCTCCTCCTCCCATGCTCACCACAACTCCTCTCAAGATCTTGCAAAAAGCTACGAGCCCAGTAACCAACATCATGTGTGCTCACATACTTATAATGCTTCTCATGCCTTAGCCTCTTCTCTGGCTCAGACACTTCGAGTGCACTGTCCATTGCATCAGCCACCGCGTCAACGTTCCATGGATTCACACGAATAGCTCCGCTTAAACTCGGAGAGCAACCAATGAACTCAGAAACCACCAACATGCTTTTATGATTCTTATGGTTACTTAGAATCTTGTCAAGCTTCTCATTCCCTTGACGTGAAACTATATACTCATAAGGTATAAGATTCATCCCATCCCTCACAGCTGTCACCAAACAACACTCAGCTACTACATAATAAGCAACCCTCTCATAAAACTTCAACGGCGCGTCTATCAACACTATAGGATCATAACCAGGTCTACCAAACGCTTCGTTGATCCGTTTAACAGTTGAATACGTCTCAGCTTGCATCTCTTTAACATCTTTCCCTTTCCCTCTAGCTGGGTTAGCTATCTGCACCAACACAACCTTCCCTTGCCACTGAGGGTTTTGTATAAGAAGCTGCTCCATAGCTAATAGCTTTAAGCTAATCCCTTTGAAGATATCCATGTCATCAACACCGAGAAGCATCGTCCTTCCCTTGCTACTATACTCCTCAATAAGCTCTTTAACTTTCCTCTCCGTCTCAGGTAAGGCGAGAACTGACTGAAGCCGACCCATGTGGATCCCCACAGGTAGTATCTTGATGCTCACGGTTCTACCGTAATACTCAAGACCAATGTAACCTCGTTTAGACTCATACGTAAGACCAAGCATTCTACTACAACAAGACAAGAAGTGCCTCGCGTAGTCAAAAGTATGGAACCCTATCAAGTCAGCGTTCAGCAACGCTCTAAGAAGCTCTTCTCTAATAGGTAAAGTTTTGTAAATCTCTGAAGAAGGGAACGGGCTGTGGAGGAAGAACCCTAGCTTGACACGGTTAAACCTCTTCCTCAAGAAAGTAGGTAACACCATTAAATGGTAATCATGTATCCAGACAAAGTCATCCTCAGGGTTAATCACTTCCATGATCCTATCAGCGAAGATCTTGTTGACAGAGACGTAAGCTTGCCAGAGAGAGCGGTCAAACCTGCCGCCGAGATCATGAGAGAGTGGTAACATGTAATGAAACAAAGGCCAAAGCTGTTGTTTACAGAAACCATGGTAGTATCTTCCGTATAGATCTAGAGGTAAGAAGGTTGGGACACACTTGAAGTTTTCGAGGAGGAGTTGGTAGACTTCTTCTTGCTCGTTGGGGTGAATGTCCTCTTTCAAGCAACCTACGTAGATGACTTCGGTGGTGGATTCGTGTCCTAAACCGTCTTTTAGTTGGAGGAGGAGAGAGTTCTCGTTCCAAGAAAAGCTCCAAGTTCTGCTGCTACAAGTAGTGCTTGAAGTTGTAGTTGTACTAGTAGTACTCTCTGGCTTTCTTTGAGCTCGGATAGGTAACTCGTTAGTTACAATGATGATACGGTCTTTGGGGGGTAGATCAGGGGAGATACTTTCTTTAGAGTCGTTGTCGATGTTGGACATGATTCCAGCAACGGCCATGATGCGAGGGATCTGTCGGTTCATGCGGCCAAAGGTTGGAGAGTCTCCTGAAGCTAGCTCGAGCAGGTTTGAGTAAGATCTTGAAACCATTTTTCGTTTACTTCTTGGGGATTAATTGCTAAAAACACAAGAGAAAAGATCAGGTCCTTGGTTCAGTCAAGGGATGTAGAGAGAGGTTTAAAGATCATCGAACAGGCAATGGTCTTTAAGTCTGAGAAAGAGAAAGAGAAAGAGAAAGGGAATAGATTCAAGAATATTACAGCTTGAAAGCAGCTCGAAAAACATTAAAACGTGAGGTTTAAAATTTGTAACAAGAAAAAGAAATTTTTGACTGTTGATGAGAAATGCTTATATGCTGTTTTGGATGGATGGTTTTTGAGTTTTGCTTTTTAAAAATGTTTTGAGAATGAGATTAGGATTTTTTTTTTTTTTTTTTTGAACACCAGATTAGGAATTGAAATTGAACAAAGAAATAAGCTTTTCTTTTTCAGACAGAAGCTTGTGCTTGCGCATGTGAACTTTATTTACTCTTTTAGTTTTAATGGCAAGATGTACTTACTGTAAAATCATATGGCTGTCAAAATTTCTCAGTCGACGACAATGTTAATAGAAAATATTTAAAAATCTTTTTAAAAGAAAATATTCTGAATCGTCCGATCAAAGATTGTTTGGTAACAGTACTATGTATCGAACGGCAGCAAAGCAAAGAGCACGTAAAAGAAC
This sequence comes from Diplotaxis tenuifolia, assembly GCA_014822095.1. NCBI lineage: Eukaryota > Viridiplantae > Streptophyta > Magnoliopsida > Brassicales > Brassicaceae > Diplotaxis > Diplotaxis tenuifolia. Next base: position 3,353 of record JABAYD010005777.1, on the reverse strand, counting down.
GACGTATCCTCACGTCGTGAATTCGTTTGATCTTATCCGTTAGTGGCTTAGACCGAAGTGGGACCCATTAGTTAGCTGTCCTAGCAAAGAAATTAGTTAAGAAATGAATTATGGGTTTTGGTCTCAGCAAGACACCACGTGGTCTCTGTTTATTTGCCACTAATGGTGTGTTCGGCGTACTACGTGGCGAGATCTAGAGCTTTTGTCAGCCAAAAGAGAGAGTATTCAATGTGATCTTAAATTAAAATACATAAAGGAAACAATGATTGTATTATTAAAAAAAAAACTTGTACAAACTCTTATCATATCGATCCTCTCAAAAACAAAATAGATCATAGTCACAACATACAACAATTAACTTTAAAATTTTCGTAAATGAGATAAGTTTTCATGTTGCCGAGAACATCGGTAATGTAGACTATATATCTTTTTTTTTGGGGGGGGGGGGTCAAATGTATATGATTTTCAGTTATGAAAATAGTTATAATTAATAACAAACACACCGTTAATCAAAGTTTTCAAAAAATCTAAACAATCATGAAGAGCAATTGGAAAAGATTTCACGAAGAGCTCTGAAGATTGTTCAGGACTTGAGAAGATCTGAAACAAGACTTGTACAGATCCTCAATTATAACTAGAAATGAAATATAACTAAAACTCTTAGAAAATATTCTTATAGCAAATTTATGGAATAAACAAGTGGCTAATGCAAAATGCAGAATAAATATATATGAAGAGTATGATGGGTACAACACTCAGCAAACTAAGACCACTTAAAAGAGTTATATAGTTGTTGTAATACATTACATTACATGACACAACTTGAGACCATCAGATAGTATATATTAACAATGATTCTTCCAAGTCTCCGGTTCTTCATACTTTTGACTCATAGTTTGGAAACAGGCAATCCTGAAAACCCCCAAAAGAATATACATTAAGAGTTTTAAATAATCTTAGGCCTGTGTATGATGTGCATTACCTAAGGCTTTTGAGTTGACAATGCTTGGGCTAGCATTGGGTGGTGAGGCATTTTCATTCAAGAACGGGTCGACCCGGTTCGGATCACTCCAAATTGGATATCCTTTGATCCTTCCCTGTTAAATAAAAAAAAAACATTTTCAAAAAAATGATGATCACAACTTTTAGTCATTTTAAATCTAATAAAAAAGATCTTTGGGAGATAAGAATGCATACGAGGACGTTGAGTGCTGCAAGTGTAGCCATTCCTTCACGAGTCCACTGTCATCATCATCATCATCATCACAAGAAGATAGTAAGTTAGTTCTGTCTATCTATCGAGACAGACAAAAGAAAAGTGTTTAGTTGGTAACCTTGGAAGCAGAAGCAATGTGAGGAACAACAATAGCATTCTTCATGTCAGCAAGCCCTGGTTTCATGAATGGCTCTTCCTCGAACACATCAAGACCAACTCTGAACATCGGATTCTCTCTCAGATGATTGACCAGAGCTACCTCGTCGATCACAGGACCCCTACTACAGTTCACAAGGATTGCTTCCTGAAACCAACTTAACTCAATCAGTCAGAACAAGAACCAATAATAACAAAACAGAAACCAAAAGTCAACCTTTTTCATCATGGCAAGCCTCTCCTTATTGACAAGATGGTAAGTGGTTTTGTCCAACACAGGGTGAAGACTTATCTGTTTTTTTCTCTCAGACAAAAACAAGTTCAGTTTCCAGCTAAAGAGAGATACACCTAAACAATGTTACCAAAAGAAGTTTAATTACCAGATCAGCCTCTCTTAACACCTCGTCCATGGAAGAAGCTCGTTTCCATGTCACAGGTTGTTCCCCGTTTGCTTTCAAGAATTGTCCATAAGCTGCCATCATTACCTCAAATCTATAAGTTAAGGCAAAACAGTATTGTATAGAGAAACATAACATTCTTTATTTTTAAATATTTTGTTTTAGTTACAAAATAAACGATGCTCCTAGCTATTATTCTACATAAATATATATTAATTATTATTTGAGATTTGTGCCTAACTAAATAATACTATATATTTTATTGGTTGGTTTAGTTTAGTTTATTGATATTTTATGTAACCAAAATAAATTGTATAAAAACTCATAAAAGTGTATTAATCTTAAATATCAAATAAAATAAAAAACAAAGGAAGTGTATATACCTGTCACAAACTTCTCAAGACGAGTGGATTGGTAAAGATCAAAGTAGATCAAATTCATCTTGAACCCTTCAACCTATTCTTGGAATCAACATGTCAAAAATAGAAAGCTTACAAAAATGTCACAGCAAGAAGCTTTTTACCATCATTCGAGCATAAGCAGAACCAATACGTCCAGCTCCAATCACTCCAACAGTCTGTCCTTTAAGCAAGTTTCCAACAAACCTACAAGTAACCAAACAATCATCTTATCCTCTCATAAGACTCAAAGGACTCTAAACCGGTTTCTTGACTTTCTAAACCGGTTTCTTGGGTTTTGACTTACAAATGAGGAAGCCACCCTTCATACAAGCCAGCTCTCATGAAACCATCAGCCTCAACAATCCTTCTCGCCGCAGCAAGGGAAAGGGAAGCAGCTAATTCAGCCGTGGTCTCAGTCAACACTCCCGGAGTGTTACCAACGGCGATGCCATACTTATTAGCGGCTTCAACGTCGACGATAATAAACAAAAACTTAAAACCGTTTTTTTAAACTTCCATATTGTGTAATATAAGACACATTTTGTCTTTCTTTTTCTCTTTTTCATTTTATTACCTGACCGATGACTCCATCACACTTGGTTCCAATCAGATCAATGATGTCTTCTACAGATAAGATGGTCTTCTTCAGATGGCATATCTATACATTCAAGAAGACAAGGTTTTAGTTTGAACTAATCAAGACTAGTAATTTTTTTTTTTTTTATAACCCGGACTTATGGAAGAGACCAGACTAATCCACTAATAGTATTCGTGAATTAAAGTTTTACCTCAACGCGACAACCTTGGTCTACCAAGAGATTGATCCAACGAGTTCCAGGCATCGGTTTCGTGCTGACGACTCTGTACTTGCCATTAGGATTGTGCACCTCAATAGCCATTGGTTTAGCCATGACAGAGAACAGAACAAAGCTTCAAGAAGTAGAGAAAAGTTCATTTTTGTATGGAAACAGATGTCCTGGCTTTTAATCTCAAGTCAGTAGAATTTTTGTGGTTTGAAATCGAGAAGAAGATCCAACCGTCGGTTTTGCATGATTATTATTATATCAACGTTTTTTGTTTTGTTTTTGGTGTGATTCATAAGCTGAGGATTGCATTGGCTTATGAACAGATTCTTGTTATCCGAGTATGGACCTTACGTTTTGGAAACCAGATAATGCTGAC
>JABAYD010005771.1:0-21506 GCA_014822095.1 Diplotaxis tenuifolia | reverse complement strand
TTTTTGAATTAGTTTTATTACTAAATGAAAAAATAAACCCGCGCTTAGAAAGCGCGGGTCAAAATCTAGTTTATTTTAAATCTATATATCTTACTCTATTAAAAGCCCTTAATCTTCAAAGAGGAGCTATGACACGTAGGCTTAAAAAATCATCCAGTTAAAATGCACCAATATTCCATGTCATTAACAATATATTCGTGCAAAACAATTTGGGAATTTCGCCCAATTTTTGCGATCTCTCCGACTTCTTCACTTCGTCGTCTCAAAGCACAGAAACCCAATCGTCTCTGTGTTTCACCGTTACTTTGTAATTAAGTCCAACCACTGTCTCCTACCTCTAAGCTCAATCAACAGCATCCATAAAACATCCTCCGGCAATGGCTAACTCAATCGACAAAATCTCTAGCCAAGTGTCCGGCGGCTCTATTTTCCAACGCCATCACAGCAGACCTCTCCGACTCAGAGTTAAGCTTCTGTTTATTCCACTTCAGGGAGTCAAGAAACATGGGGCACCGCCTTGGCTTTGAACTGCAGCTCTTCAACAAGCAGGTGTGACCTTTTACTGATAACATAGCCCTATAACTCGAGAAGAAGGGTGTTCTCGCTAAGATCCGGGTAACTATAGAGATGACGGATCTCAAGAAATCTCAAAGTTTCAACCTTTCAGCTTAGATAGAAGAAACATACCCAATTTTACTTTTTAGTGTTTTTGGGTTCAGATCCCTGGTTAGGGGTTTGAATGTGACCGATATTGTTTATTTATAATGCATTTATATTCCCTGATAAGTTCATGTTGACTCAAAGTTATAGGTCTATTCGTTTTAATGTGCAAAGCAAAGTATGATTTGTTGGACTGTTTGACATTTGGTCTGTAACTTATGAGAGGAGCTTATATAGTTGGGTTGTTATGGCAGCCTGAGCTACGACCGAGTGTGTTTTAGGCAATTGAAGAAGAGGTTCGAGTGATTGAGAACAACGAAAGGCTGCCTCCAGCTTTGTTGGGAAGCTGTAATGATTGTGCTAGGCAGCTTCATTCTCTGCCTCAGGTCTTTGCATATATATCTTTTCTATGTGGCTTTATTTTATTTTTAAACTATTAGGCTGCTTTGTAATCTTGGCATAATATCTCATTGTTCTTAACTACTTTGTGATGGTTTGATTAGAGCAGCCTTTTTAGGTTTGCAGTTTGAGTTTGATTCATAACCATGAAAAAGATTTTCTCTCGGAATATGAACATTGAGGTTGTGCATAGTTTCTCAATGTTAAGTGTTGAATGGAATGCAGGTAGGTTGCTATGTGCGTTGGTTTGCAAATACTTGGAGTGGGCACAACTCGATAACATGCTCAAAGTGTATCAACCCGAATGCAATTTGGTAATCAATTAATTGCTTCTCTTATTTTTGTTTGTTTGTATTGTTCAGTTGTGTATATGAACCTAAACCTTGCTTCTTACTGATCTGCATTGTGCATGAACACCTATGCACAACAAAGGGACTCTTGGAAATCTGAATTAAACGACTTTATCAGGAACCATGTCTATGAGCTCAACAGAAATGGAGATAGCGGACCGCTCCTTCTCGATGTTCTTGAAGGATTCTTGAAGTTTGAGGTATCCATGACTCTGTTTTCTACCCATGTAAGGATCATGTTTTACAGTAAAACATTTTTATCATTTTGTCTTGCGTTGTTATGCTCAGGTTTAGTGATCAATTTTGTTATATTTTTAACAGAGCCTGACACAGACCATGGTGGTAACTCAAGGAGAGAGTCAGAAAGTGAGTCATCATCAAGCCTTGACTCTAGGTATCCTCCTCGCAGATCATCTGCTTCTGACAACTTACCTTCTCTATGAATGTACACATATCTCCCCAACACCATGTTATGCAAAAATAAAAGATCTTTACATCTTTTCACGTTGTATATCTGAGTCAGTTTTCCTTGGTTGTTTGAGTTTGAACTAATATGTTATGTCACTTGATGTCTTATACGAAATGATCTAAATATGATTTTTCCAGATAGAAGAGGTGGGACTAATTACAGAAAAGATGAAGTCAATGGAGGCTGACGTATTAGATAGTTGTTGGTTGTGAAAATAGGAGATGTAGTATTACTACAAGGTTTTTAAATATTTTTTTTTCCTTAAGAAAAAGGGTAATATATTATATATGTGACTAAAATTTTCTTAAAAAATAATCGAGTTTTATTTACATAGCTCTCCTGTTTTGAAACCACACTTCAACTTGCCTGGTTTAGGTTCATATACACAACTGAACAATACAAACAAACAAAAATAAGAGAAGCAATTATTTGATTACCAAATATTTGTTTTTTGCTTCTGCGAATTTGTAAATAAAAAATAATCAAGATATGATTAACGTAAATAAGAAGAAACTGGTTTTATTAATTGAAGGAAATACCAAGGTTTTGAAATAGGAATTAGACGTTGACTTGGCATTATAATTGTGTCAATGGAACCGGGCGAACCGAGTTTTAAATTTTAATCTAAAATTAAGTAATATATATATATATAACTTTAGCATTACTTTTATACAATTTTATAACATTATTATAATCAATGTTTTGCGGACCGGGCATTGTCTCGACATTGTAATTGGTTCAATGATCGGACCGGTTTAACAGGATTTTAATTTTTAATCTAATTTTAAATTAACTTACTATAGATATATATAATGTATAAATATGTACTATTTTTATAAAACAATATAACAATGATAATCAATGTTTTGAAACCGGATCGTACATTGACTCGACATTGTAGTTGGTTCAATGGCCGGACCGGTTTAACCGAATTTTAATTATTAATCTAGTTTTAAATTAACTAACTATATATAATGTATAAATATTTATTATTTTTATAAAATTATCTAAAAATGATATTAATAAAAATGAAAACTTCAAAAGAATATGAAAATACAATGAAAACTAATTTATTTATAAATATATTAAAAACTATATGAATTTTATATGAAATTTGTTTGTTGGGTTAATATATTAGCAATCACTTCTAAATTACATCTCCAAAAGGTGTTGCTACTCCATGTCCATTTTTTTAAGGAGAAAGGAGTGAGTCAAGCTGGTGTGCAACCGAATTCCTTTCTCTTTGTAGAACATGTATGCGGAGCTCAAGAGAAAGTGATGTAGCATAGGATTTTGTTATTCTTTTTTTGTTCAAAGGATTTTGTTTGAATTTATTTATTCATTTCAATCAGGTTTTGAGTAAATAAAAAGAATACTTTCCACCCAAAAGAATAGGGGTAATCGATTGAGGCTAGCTTGCCTAATTCTACAGTAAACCAACCAATGGAAAAAAGAAGAGACAAACTTATGAAATCTCAAGTTCTAGGTGTATCTAAAATTAAAAATAAAAATTCATATCATCCAAATAACAATAGTAGTCACACTAAAAGAAGTGTTCCCAAGTTATATCCATACATATTGTTTTGGGTTAAATTTTTTTGCCACTAACAACACATACATTTATAATCTCGATCCAAATATTTGGGTTCTTTCATTTAAAAATTTTAAAATATATTTTCATCACTCATACAAGTAGATGTTGTATGGTTAATATACATTATTCAAAAAAATAAATCTTCTAAATCAATACACAAAAACAAAAATTGTTATAGGCTTAACTTTGGAGAAATACACACCGAAAAATACATATTATAAATAACACTTTCAGAAATTTTTATTGGATGTTTATATTTGTAACGCTTATCAATATAGGACGAGCACGTGGCTGGTTTCAGATAATGCCAAAGCATAAAGATATAAAAAAAATAAGACACATGATCGGTAAAAGTAAAATGATTTGAAATTAAGCACCTACGAATTTCACCTATTGTTATCATAATGGTGTCCAACCAAATAAAACTTATAACAAAATTACTGCATCTGAATGGTTGCTAAGCTACTTTACAAAGACTATGGAATGTTATATAGTCCAAATAGTGTTAAACTTTTATGATAATCAATCGTATGAATACTAAGCCAAGAGAAAAAGGTGTGTGCTGTCGTTTTTAAACATATATCTATTTCTTTAAAAAAATTGTCTTCAATTAGTCAAATAAAACTTACGCTTACGAAATTTTAAATCAAAGCCTTGAATATAAATTTAGCAGACACATAAAATGTTTAGTCCAAAGTTTAGACTATAATTAATTGCAGTTACTCAAAAACATAACAACCTGCTAAATGTAGAAGAAAAAAAAATAAAACCCATCAAAACATTATTTGACAGAACAAAATTTGTTCACCTAACCGGCATATATTAACCCAATAAAAAAATATTTGAAAAGGAAAATGATATCCACGAACTTTGAAACATGAACCATCCCATTGGTTTTTTAGTGTGAAAGACCCAACGGCTGTGTCTTTTTACATCAATGTAATGATTTTTGTCAAATAACAAATAAGATTCTTTATATTTAACAGATTTTTTTTAAAATGTAACTCGCACCTCATCATTCTCTTCTTTTTCTTGTAATTCATTTTCTCTCACGTTTTTTAATATCAGTATTATTAAATTTTATGCTTACAAATATTTTGTGATGTAATAGAATTATAAGTTCTTTTGTAACAAAAACTAGACTATTGTACTTTATAAAAGAAAACAAAGTAAAAATAGATGGGAGAGAAGGTGTGGGGGCGCATCACACACGAAAGCAGCGCTGAACTACACAATCAACCTGCCCTGCCGTGCCTAATGAGTTTCTTTCTGACTGTCACTTTCTCTTGAAAAGATCTTTCTCGCTGATAAGACATGACGCCGCAAACTTCAGAGGCGGAGCGATGGTGCGTCGTTACCGGTGGTAGAGGATTCGCGGCTAGACATCTTGTCGAAATGCTTGTACGCTACGAGATGTTCCTCGTCCGAATCGCCGATTTGGCCCCGGCGATTCAGCTTGATCCTCAGGAACAGAGCGGAGTCCTCGGCGAAGCAATGAGATCCGGTCGTGTTCAATATGTATCCGCTGATCTCCGCGATAAATCTCAAGTCGTCAAAGGTAATCTTGCCCTCTCTCAACTCTTTCACCATCGTTTGATTCTGATCGTGGGTCATTGTAACAGCTTTTCAGGGAGCGGAGGTGGTGTTTCATATGGCAGCTCCTGATTCTTCTATCAATAATCACCAGCTTCAGTACTCTGTTAATGTTCAAGGTACTTTAGAGTAAACACATTTGTTAATGTCAAGCTAAAAGCTTTGTTACTTATCATGTTTATGCAATTTGAGTCTACAGGAACGAAAAATGTAATTGATGCTTGTGTCAATACTGGAGTAAAAAGGCTTATCTATACGAGCTCTCCTAGCGTCGTTTTTGATGGTGTTCATGGTATTTTGAATGGTTGTGAATCAATGGCTTACCCATCCAAGGTATTTAACTACTATATGATATATGATGCTCTTAATGATTCTTGTTTTGTAGCACTTAGATGCTTGTTTTGGAGCTTGGTTGCTTTAATATATCCTTCTTACTTTCAGCACAATGATTCATATTCAGCAACTAAAGCTGAAGGAGAAGCGTTGATCATGAATGCGAATGGCAGTAATGGACTACTCACTTGTTGCATACGTCCGAGCAGCATTTTTGGTCCCGGTGATAGATTGTTGGTTCCCTCACTTGTTGCTGCTGCTAGGGCTGGAAAATCCAAGGTTGGGTTCATCTCGTTGCCCCTTTTCCTCTTATCTCTTCACTTGATACTTTTGTTGTCCTCACAAAAGCAAAATTCATGATCTTAAAACTTAAAAGCAAAATTCATGACAACGTTAGGGATGAGAGATTTTCTTTGGAAACTTAAACCCCAGGTCACATAGATGCAAATGCTGATGAGGAAAGCATCATTCGTATGAGTACTTGAGAAATGACCTAAGGGAATGGTTTCCTGGTTGCATTGTGTGACATTCGTTCCTAGTAGAGAAATATGGCTGTGGGTAGTGGGAATTTATTTGTTTTTTTCCCTTCGTGTCTTTCGGTTTCTGCGAGTCATATTTATTGGATTTTTCGGTCTCTTAGAATTGGTGTAGTGTTGGTTGAAGAATCAGTTATCTCTCTAAAATGAATTTAGCAGGTCAAGATACATGTGCACTGGACTGTCTTCTTTGACATACAACTTTCCACAAACTTTGTCTTATGTGACTGTTTTAATGTCCAGTTTATTATAGGTGATGGGAATAATCTCTACGATTTCACTTACGTTGAAAATGTTGCTCATGCCCATGTTTGTGCTGAGCGTGCTCTAGCTTCAGGAGGAGATGTTTCTACAAAAGCTTCAGGCCAGGTATTTGTTTTCAGTTGTAACTCTATTATTACGTGGTCTCATTTGTTTTCGAGCTCCATATATGTCTAGAATTAGGGCGGTCTTTTGGTAAAAAAAAAACAGAATTAAGAAACGCATTCTTCTGTAGCTATTTAGGCATACCTAATGAATGCGTCTGGATCTGAAGCTGTGTTCACTTTAATATTATGTGAACTATAAAAGAGCCCTGTAGATTTTTGGTTTGTTTGTTTCTTCTCATTACTGTTTTGCTTAGTTGAAATACGGGTTTATTTTTTTTGCACATTTCTTCAGTGTATGATTTTACATTTTTTTTGTCGTATTTGAATTAAAGTTAATTTTGTGAACTTATGATTAGTTAAAGTTAGTCATATAGGTTTTTTTTTATTTATGTTGTTCTAGGACAATCCTAGTTGTAGGCTGACCTGACATGTGATGGATTTACAGGCATATTTCATTACCAATATGGAGCCTATTAAATTTTGGGAATTTATGTCACAGCTTCTTGAAGGACTTGGCTATGAGAGGTACTGTATTTTGCCATTTATTTGGGTTCGTATCTAGTCAGATCCTTCCTGCACAGTGGAGGGCAAAGACAAATCCCGGTTTCATTTCTTTTAATGTATTTACATTGTTCATTTAGTTGATCTCAACCGTTTTTCCTATAAAGTTTACTTCGTGGGTAACATGTGAAATGAAGAGGATTGAGGTAGATGTGATTATGAAAAGGCATTATTTTACAAAAGATATACTATTTCAGCAGGAGATAAGAAAACAGTGTCCAGAGTCTTTAGTTTGATCGTGGATAATTTTCTGATATCTGATTTAGAAAGAGATACTGTGCTTGTACAAGAGAATAACAAAAAATTACTGGATAGATACAATGAATTATGTTTACATATTTTGTGCCTGACATTTTTTTTCTGATATTGTTTCATTGTAAACTATCTTCTTTGGGGATATAGTTTTCTGGCATTATTAAAAATAAAGTTTATGCCATTCTTATTTAGAAGGAATACAATAAACCAACCCATATCTTTAACTGCCCTTCCGAACTTATTATATCTTGCAGGCCAAGCATAAAAATCCCTGCGTTCGTCATGATGCTGATTGCACATGTGGTTGAACTAATATATAAATTGTTGGGACCATATGGGATGAAAGTACCACAGCTAACACCTTCAAGAGTTAGGCTGCTTTCGTGCAGTAGAACTTTTGATTGCACAAAAGCAAAGGATCGGCTAGGCTATGCTCCTGTTGTGCCACTTCAGGTTATACAATACTTGATATGAAATAGAGATGCGTCATCTTATTCTATTGCTACTAAGTCTGGATGCAGCGTATGGTTATATATCATACTATATAACGCATTACTCGATGATCTTCCAGGAAGGTATACGGAGGACTATAGATTCATTCTCTCATCTTACAGCTGGAAGTCAATCCAAAAGAGAGGGCCTATCCAAGGCGTCTAGGATCCTTGGAGGCGGAAAGGGTATGGACATTATTTCAGTTAGCATACTTGTCCTCTAATCGTATTGTCTCTCACATTATAAGGCGCACAATATTTCATTTGAAATGCATCCAATTATTTGAAACTTTTGGTATAATATCAACATCGGCACGACCTTCTTGGTAATGATTTTGTTAAGTTGTTAGAAACCATATTATTGTGAAAAAAGGCTTAGGATGTAATTTTGAGTTTTGAAACAATCTACCCCGGCCTTGATTCATATATTACGTTACATATTGAGAATGCTGATTGCTGAGGTGTTCCTGCAGTTGCTGATACACTGCTTTGGAAGGATTTAAAGCAGACTCTCACTGCCATACTCATTCTTGTTAGTATCTATTATAACTTCGTCGCTACTGGATCTACCATCGTAACTGCTCTTTCGAAGGCTCTATTGGTATCATCAGTATTTTTGTTTCTCCATGGCATTCTACCAGAAAAAATGTAAGATTCCTGTAATGCCTACTTTTGATTTAGTTTCATTGAATGCAATATGAACTGCCTTGATCTAGTTCGTTGTTAGCTACCCATCGCGTTCATTTTCATTATAATATTTTCAGTTTCATGAAACGCATGAGTGTATCATCATGTTCAATTGTCTCAGTAGAACAGAAAATATCATGACAATCATTCTGGAACATCTAAGAAATTGCTCTGTTCAGATTATTAACAACTGAATATACATATGTATATGCTTTATTTTCAGATTTGGCTATACTATTGAAAAGATTCCTGCATCGAAGTTTCACGTGTCTAAAGACACTTCACATCACCTCTCATTGTCAGTGGTATCCTCATGGAACACAACTGTTAAAGCTCTAAAATCTCTTTGCCAGGGGAATGATTGGAGCTTCTTTCTCAAGGTATTTTTTCCCTTGAACTAGTAATCTCTGTCAAGTTTTGGTCTTAAGATATCTCGATTCCAACTAAATTTGGTCGAGAAGCTCGTCATTGTTAGTAATGTTTCTGAATGTCGTAGGTTGTCTTCGTTTTGTTAATATTGAGTTTTGCTGGAGCCGTATCTCTTCACAGCATATTTGTTATAGGTAATCATCTCAGTCTAGTTCTACTACATGCCAGCATTACGGTTTTATGAAATGATTTTTCTTAAACATGATCTAGTGTTCTTGTTTTTGTTCGGCAGGGCTTCCAATTTCCTTCATTGCTTTTCTTGTGTACGAAAAGAAAGAGCAAGAGATCGACTCTGTAATTTTGGGTTTTATATCATTCGCATGCAAGCGGAAAACCGATGTGTGTGAAAAATTGTTTGGAAGCAAGAAATATGACTAAGAATCTTTTTTCTGTGCCAAGAATTTGTACTATTCTTTTGTTTTCTAGCCTGTCACTTCGGTTTGAAAGTTTATTTTATGTATTTGTTGCTCTCACTTTTTTTCTAATAAAACTTCATTTATATCATATTCCCAAATGGACAAATTGGAGAAACTATAAAAAATCCGGCGAGTCAGCTCAACAGTAAGCTAGGTTACTAGTCGATTTAATACAACAAAGCATCAGACCAAATAAACCGAGAAAGTATAAGGTCGAGGGCGGGAAAACCGGGAAACCAAGGTTTCCCCCTCTGGTGAACACCGATGGCAACCTAATCAAGATGTCGGGACTTCTCAAGGCCAGAGTGTCCAGATCTTGTGCAAGGTCCGTCACCCGTCTCCGTCAAAGAAACCATCCGTAGAGACGTCATGCTGTCCCAACACGTGACAAATTGATGAGAGTAAAACAACACAAAAATGTTTTGAAAGAATTAGGACTTATTTGTGATAGAGGGAGTGAAATGGGTGAAATGGGAAAAACGACCTATTTCCCCACCAGAAATATGATATAGAAATAAATATACACAAAGCTTCGATTTCTTCCTAATTGCACATTATATAAGTATGACAACCCGTTTTCACACGAGATAAAAGATCGAAACTCGTTTCCACACAAACCAAGATTTGGCTTGGTTTTAATGGTTTCAAAACATCCAAAATCGAAATTCTGCCGTTAGAACCCTAAAAAAAATGCAGAGATTTCGTTTTCAATATCCCAGAAACTATGAGGCATGAATCTGGAAATTCGAGTGAAGTTTCTAGCGCTCGAGCAAGAGGTCGTGTTATTAGAGATGCTAGTGTGGGGAATTAGTTATCCCCTTGATGTCGAATTCGAAGGCAAATCCTTACAGAAGATACTTCGTTGTGCTTTTGCGGCTAAGAAAAGGGTTAGTTTGTTTATATATAAATTAGATTGTTCAAAATGTGTGGGTGAATCGATTTTTCTGTGTTTGTAGCTGAGTAATGATAATCACATTTACAAATAGATTTATGAGGCATTGTTGGATGAGGTTGAAGCATCGTCGTTTTAGGATAGGGAGGCTTGAACAAAGAATGGTTGCTGGTCGTGTGGAAGAAGAGAGGAATATGATAGAAGAGAAGAAAAGGTTTGAAGAGTTTGAATTGAAGTTAGGGACCGAGATTTGTACAAGGATGGAAGATGTTGTGAATGAAGCCAAATATGAGTTTGAGAAGGCACTGGTGGTTGTTGTTTTAGGATGTTTGTGTTGTCTAAGATAGTATAACTTGTCTCGGTTTGGTATGACTAAGAAGATGATGATGGTTGTATTATTAAGATGATGATAATTGTTGTATTAGTTTGAGATGTTTCTGTTGTTTAAGATGATGAGACAAGTATTTTATTGTAAGATGTTTCTGCTATAAATGGTGAGAATCAATAGATAACAAATCCTTTAAAATAGCATTGAGTTCAAAAGCATTCAAAAGAATGACCAAAACCATTAAAATATCATACATTCACTCTAAATCATACCTTGAACACATCAAAATACCTCTTACAATCCATTAAACTAGTTCAAATACCCGGGAAACAAAGTCATGGAACGTGCAAAAGGAATCTAAAGCCGAGAAACAAGGTCCTAGAACCTCCAAAAAACACATAAAACCGAGAAAAAAGCATAAAAACCGAGAAAAACACATAAAACACCACAAAAATAGACCACAAACAAACTACTTCTTCACATCCATCTTTTCTTCTTTGCAGATTCACTTCTCAGGCTGAGTGCAAACACCTTGGGAGGCTTCAGGTTGAAAAGATTCACCACTCACAAAAGGCTGAAAACACATCACAATACATACAACAATGTTCAGTTGAATCTAAAACACATCACCATAAACAACAAAACCGAGAGATCAATGAAACAAACCTTTTTGTTCATGTGGTGTATGGCATTATGACTAGCAACACCACATATGGAACAGTGCATGGTCTGCTTCAAGGACTTATCTTTTTTCTTCGATGGTGATTCATTGACTCCTCTCTTCCTCTTTTTATCCGCTTTAGTAGCCTTCTTACGGCCTGGTTGATCTGGAAAATTTGGTTCAATTATAGATGGTTCTGGTCCTACGGGCCAGAACTTTGCTCCACACAATGGTACAATTCCTTCAGCATATGTACGCCTCCATGTAGTTGTTTTAAACCAGTGAAACACATATTCTTGAGCCTCTAGACCTTTCTTCAACAGAATTCCATAGGCGTGCTCACAAGGGATCCCTATAATCTCCCATCTCCTGCAACTACAAGTTATACTTTCCAAACTCACCCTATGTCCACAGCCAATACTAGTAGTACATTCATACATCTGGTTGGTGGACGGCCTAACCGTCGATTCTAAGGCTTTCTTATGCAAACTCTCGAGCATCTCAATTACATAGGTGTGCACATAGGTGTGAAAATCCCTACGTGACTGCTACAAATGACATCGCTTTTTGCTATACGGACCATCGCTGAACAAGCTATTGTATCCAACATAGGTACAAAAGGCTTGTCTCAGGCTTTACCTATGGAGTTGTTGAAAGATTTGGTGTGGGAACCAAAATTCACACGTCGATTTCTGTAAAACAAGGAACGTCAAGTTAACTTGACTTTCCCAGAGGTCCCATATATCTGCTAAACCACACGCTAAGTAATCAAGATACGAGAACAGATAACTGAATATGCGTAAGAGTGGTACAACGAGAATTAGCCTTGACCACAAGAGCTGACGACGAATTTCCTAGTTCTAGCAACCTAAGTCTAAACCCTAGTGTAGACGCAGCTCGATAACAGGAAACGAAAAATTGCCTAAATTGCCTAAGTTTTTGGTGAAGTAAAAGCTCTGCGAAAATTGATGTCTCCTCCTTTGGCTTCGACCTTGTCTTTATGTACTCCCTCCTAGACGGCTTATCCCTTACCTTTCGCCTAGATTCGAGTTTATCAGAAATCTTCCATTTATCTTCATCATCCATATTTATCATCGGGAAACTTGACATTTATCTTTGATTTGACATTTATCTTCAAACCTTGACATTTATCTTCAATCTTTGACATTTATCTCTTTGTGAAAGAAATAGATAAACCGTCATTGCATTATCGGGCTAGATTTCGTCCAAGCTCGTAAGTGGGCTTTTATTGCGGTTTAGGACCTTTGGGGCCGTTTTGCGTTTTTTACCGTTTTTACGAGTTTTTGAGAGATCGTTCCGTAATACGATGCAATTCTCGAATACCTCTCGAGTCATTCATATAGCTGATAACCTTTTGTGTGTTCGAGCCGAGAGCCGTGGGCATTGTGTCCGGGTCATGACATTGCTAAGTCGGCGGTTTAACGGATGGTCTGGCCAGCTCGCCCGATCGGCGAGCTGGACGTGCTCGTTCCAGCTTGCCGATCGGCGAGTTGGGCGTGTGATCCAGCTCGCCGAGCGGCGAGCTGGCTTGGCTTTGGCCAGCTCGCCGATCGACGAGCTGGACGCGTACTCCGGCTCTCCGATCGGCGAACTGGCTGGACTGGGTCATCTTGTTCGGTTCGTTTCGGCCGGTCTGTCGAGCGGGTTGGACCGGTTCGTCTCGGTTGGTTTGTCTCGGCTGGTTTGGTGAGTTGGACGGTTCCGTTGCTTCGGCGTTTTCTGATGATTTTTGTAGTTGCGATTGTTAGGTTTGCGGAGTTTATATGTTCGGAAGGTCTTTAGACTTTTCTCGGATTTCTTCTGCGGCTACTTTGAACTTTGCGGAGATTTTTGGTCATTGATTTCGTCGTAACCTTTTTCGACCCCAACAGTTAGCCCCCCAGTCCGTAAGAATCGTAGAGTTCTTGCGGACGATTTGAACTTGTTAGTCGAGTTTGGTGGAGTTAGGCGGAACTTTAATGGCCAAAAGTCCGAAGATGAATAGTAATTTTTTGCTTATAATGTGGAGTAAGTTTTCAAATTCTTTACTCACTTCTCTTCACATAATCTTGTTGCAAAGTTTAGAAATTTCTTTCTTTCTTTCTCTCTTCTCCCCCCCTTTTTTATATCTTTATTGGTCATGTCGGACGCATTCGGGATCATGGAACATGCCCCTCCGTCAATTTTTGAACTAAGTGATATCGAGCTTCCAACAGGGAGCCTTCCTGATCCGTTGTTCCTAAGATTCGCGGAGAAAGGCGAGGATTTTACTCATGGGCTGTGCACAATTCTGCCGCTCCCCGAGCCAGCGCTTGGGCTCCTTCGAAGAGAGGAGGAAAGAAAGGCCAGCCTGTTCTGAATAGGAGTACTTCTTCTTCCCTTAATCGTGCGTGACAATCCCGCGAGGTTCCTGATTCGGTTCAAGTTCTGCTTCCCCGACCTGGTCAGAATGCTAGGAATCCACATCTGGGCTACTTTTCATGTTATGAAGCTTTCCTGACTCACTGCCACTTATGGTTTCCCCTTCCGCGGGCTATAGTCGAGTTTACGGACCGACTTGGTTTGTCGATCAGCCAGCTTAGTCCTTCAGCGTTGCAGCATGTCGTTGGTAATTTAGTGCTGGGTTATGAGCATGGCTTGTCCGTTAATGCGGACTATCTCGAAGCATTGTTATCGCCTAAGGCTTCGGGTGCGGAGGGTTTTCACTATCTGGCTCCGCGTAACAAGGCGATCGTTGAGAAGTTCTCGTTGATGCCCATGATTGGGTCAATTTTTTCTTCTTTGTCTGGATCGATAATTCTTCGATGGAGGAGGGCTGTGCTTCCATGCTTAGGACTGAATGGGGAGACAGAGGTATTCAGATTGCATATTCTCAAACATGTTGCTTTTCGATTTCCTAACTTGTGCCTTGTTTTCGTTTTAGAGTCCGGCCTTTGTCCTCTGAAGCCTGAAGATCTCGAGGATGTTTGGAGACTTCTCTGTCGAGGTCCGTTCTTCTGGGGATATTTTTCTCCGAGGAGGGTTCGTCGCGCTGTCGCCTACTATCACGCTGATTTTTAACGGAGCGCTCCGGTCGAATTTGAATCGGGGCCAAGTAGGGGCAGCGCCTCGGATGTAAAAGAGAAGTCGAGGTCTCGGTAGGACGGACCTGCGTCCGTGGACGAGGATCAATTGTTCGGAAATTTCCAGGAGGGCCAAACTTATGATGATGCGGAGATTGATATTACTGACTATATCAACTTCTCGTTTCCTTCTCCTGTGATTGGATCGTCCGAGACGATGCATTTCTCGAAGGCCTCAAGGTTCATTAACAAGGTTAGTTCATTTCTTCTATCTTTTGCGATTTTCGTATGTGACAAGGGTGTAATGATTTTCTTACGATAGGGTCTCCATTTCATGAGAGAAGCTTTGGATGCGAGCAATGTGGAGACTTGTGCAGCTAAGTTTAGAGCCAAGGAAATGGAAAGGGAGGCTACTCGTCTAAAGGTGGAGATTGTCGCGAATTCCCTTAGGGCTCGAGAGTGGGCTGAAAGTGAGATTTCTCGAATGAGAGATGATTATGGGGCTAATTCTTGGCGTGTTACCGAATCGTCCAAGACGAGGGCTCACCGTGCTTACAGGGCGGGAAAGAGGGAGGTTGTTGAGATTATGAACGCTCGCCGCGAGCACTTCGCGACCGATCTCGAGGATGCTAAGAGGGTACAACAGGCTGTGGGTGACTATCGAGAGTGCAATGGAACAGTTGGTGGGTTGATCCTTACTCAACAGGAGGAATACTCGTTCGCGGCCGAATACAAAAAACAGCAGGCGCGAGTGGACAAGAGGAAGAACAAGCAGTCCGAGCTCCTTGATATTCAAAGGAGGATGTTGTCGCAGTGGGATCCTACCGTTGTTTCGCCGGATTCGGTCAAAGTTGGACCGGAGATCCCGGATGAGGAGGGCGAGGTCGACCGACCGACTCGGATGAGGAGGGCGAGGTCGACCGACCAGATTCGGTCAAAGTTGAACCGAAGATCCCGGATTTAGGGTAAGACCTAGGTTTACTTTCGGCTTTAAGGCTTTGCGATGACTAATCGGCGTTTGTTTTGCCTGTTACGATTTTAACCTGATTTCATATCGATTTAAAATCCGCGATAGGTTCTCGGCTTATACGACTTGTCTGATCGAGCATCCCCGAAGGTGCTGACCAAAATTTTAGATTTCTCTTATAGCGAGCTATTTTATCCTAGTCAGATGTAGAAGAGACCAGTAGGTCGTTTGCGTTTGTTTAAGACGGCGTATGTGCTCGAAGGGGGCAATCGACGAGCTTTTGTGGTTTTATAATTGCGTTCGGACTTAAGAATATTCTTCTAAGATTTTAGGCGACGTCTCGCCGGTACTTTTCGGAATATTGCTGGTGTGATATATAAGTTTTTGGTCGGAACGACCAAGTATTTAAAGTATGTTTTCGGAAGTGATTTCCGAAGGCGTTATGGATCTGTTTGTAGAGAATGTTTTTCGAGGAAAATTTGGTAGTAATTGAACTTTGTCTTTATTGAAATGTTTCAAAAATCTAGAGTACAAAGCGAATATTTCGAAATATGGGAGTATACGAATACTCGTATACGCACCCACTCCCCCCCCCTTTTAAGAGAGGGTGATAGCTGAACTCGTCTTTAGGCGAGCTGCCTACGTATCCCTTTCGGTAATCAAGCCATCTTGTAGTTCTGGTTGTTTGTGCGAGCGTGTTTACTCGGCTGTTGTAGACACGTTGATCACTTTAGTTCCTGGATCGGCGTCTTATTCTGGGTTTTTCTCCTCCAGTTGGGTAAGAGCGATAGGTTCGGAAACTTGTTGTTTCTCGACCGTTGTGAGGCCTGTTGTTTCGAGATCGTTTTCCATGGGGGACGGATTTGATTTTGCCCGTTTTGGTGTTACGATGTCGATGGCCATTTGTCTTAGCTTATGTTCTGCTAAGAAGCAGGTCCGCGACTGTCTTTGGCATCCCCAATTAGCCGCAACTCCCGTGGGTGTTGGAAATTTGATGCCTAAATGATAAGTCAATGAAACTTCTTTCATGGCGTTTATCCAAGGCGTGCCCATGATTACGTTGTAAATGTTCGGACGGTCGACGACCACGAAGGTAACTATCTTGGTTACTTCCTTCGCGGCCACCGGTACTCGGATCGAACAAATGGCCGTGGCCGTTTCTCCGGAGAAACTAGTCAATGGTTTTGGTATCAGCTCGACCTCCGTTATTTTTACTCCCATCCTTGCCAAACTGTCACGAAAGATCACGTTGACAGTGCTTCCGGTATCGACGAGGATCCGGGCTTCGTCTAGGTCGTTTATAACCAGGTCGATGACAAGAGGGTCAGCGTGCTGTTGGTCAATGCCAGCGGTTTCGGCTTCTTCGAAAGCGATTACACCTCTCAGGGGCGTCGGTTGTTGGCGTAGGTGAGTTTGAGCTTGTCTCGGGTTTTCGTCGGTAGGACTTGATGGACGAGACGGTGTCCCTGTAATACTGCAATTCGCCGATGATCATGCTGACCCTTTGACAGTTAGCATCGTTCCCTCTTTCGTCCGATCTCCATCCGTGTTTCTCGCCCGCTTGGTTCTCTCACGGCGAAGCGTCTCCCTGTGAGTTTTTATCGGTTTTCGGGGGACGATCTCTGTCGCGGATGAGATCCTTTACATTAGATATTCCTGCAAGTTCTCTTGCGAGCAGTTTAGCGGCCAGTCTTCCGCTGAGGACTTTGCAGTTCACGGTTGAATGGCCGTGGGTTTGGTGAAAGTCGCAGAAAGTATTCTTGGCGTAACTCGAATTTCTGGTCCACGTATTCCCAGTGGTTCGCCCTTGCTCTGGCCCGGAGTTAATCACGTAGTTATGCGCCCCTTGGAGATCTTGCCCCTCTTGATAGACATACTTGTCGTTACGAGTGCTTTTTCTTTTCGATCTTGGTTCGGAAGCAGCATCTCTCGCGGATGCCTTTGTCGGCTTATGCTGTTCCGACATGACTATGGTGTCCTCTTTGATGATTATGAAATCGGTAGGTTTGTGGAGCGCGTCCTGGATCGTACGTTGTTTCTCCAGAGTTATCCAGTTTCTGAATTTTCACTTGAACCAGAGCGATTTTCTCAGTGCGTCGATAGCCGCTCTGTCTCTTATCCCGCTAACCCTAGCCACGATAAGTTTGAACTTACTCATGAAGTCTCGGAGAGGTTCGTTTTCCTTCTGGGACAAACTCCAGAGGTCAGCGTCAGAAGTCTCTCTGTTTATGAACATCGAATACTGTTTGAGAAACTCCAAGGCAAGCTGGCGGAAGTTTCCGATCGAAATCCGCTTGAGTCGAGAGAACCACTCGAGTGCTGCCCCCTCTAGGTTTTCGACGAAGAGACGACAGTAGCCCACGTTCCTTTCGCTTTCCTTGAGCTTGGCTCGCCCCATGGTGATCTGGAAGGCTTGTAGGTGCGCTTTGGGATCGGTTGTCCCGTCGTAAGTTGGCACCGTAAGCTTTCCGGGATCGGGGAGCTTGACCTCGGTGATACGAGCCGTGAAAAGCATTTTTCGAGAATTGTACAGCAGTCGATCTATTTCGGGTGCGGCGCTAGTGGCGTGATTAATTCGAGATTTCACAGCCTTCACTGCCGCGGCCGTCTTTGCAATATATTCGCGGAGATCGTGGATATCGGTTGGGTCTCTAGCAGTTTTATGACCTGTCGGCACTGCGAGTGTGCTGAGATCGTTCCTCGACTGTTCTCGCGTGTTCCATGTAGTATAGGTCTTCTTCTTCGTCTGTGGGAGAACATTCGGGAGAAAACTATAGCTGTACGTCGCGATCCTTTTTCCTCCGTGGATGGACGTCGGCATCCTCGTCCGATGGGTTGGATGGATCGCTGGTGTCTAGGTTGACCCGTTCGACACCGTCGTCCTCGACATTCTACTCGCGAGAAGGTGATTTCTCTGATTCCTTTTTAGTCGCGCCAGGATTATCCTTTTTGGAGGGTTGCCCCTGTAGGTTTCCCTATTTGGTTATGGGTTGCTCCATAGGAGTCGTAAAGTCGAGTCTTCTTCCGCGGATCCTTGTAGTTCCGCGGGGGCAGATAGCCTTAGTTTTCGCGGTAAAGGTTTCAAACTGTTTTGCGAGAGATCCAATCAGCTTATCCTGCTCGTCCGTCCTTATGTGGTAGGCGGAGAGTATCTCCTCGAACGCTGCAGTGTTGGCGTTAGCGTTGACTGCAGTAGCGTTTGCTGGTGGAGTTTGAGTTTAAACATTCTCGTTGTTGATGTTGTCGTCGTTCTGAGTTCGTTGATCTTCTGCCATTGTATCCGATTGAGCCTGCCGTGGCTTGAGAGTTAGATAGATCCGTAACCCCCCCCCCTCCTTCTAGCGCTAAACTGTGGGAACCGAAATTCACACCGTCGATTTTCGTAAAATGAGGAACGTCAAGTTAACTCGACTTTTCCATAGATCCCGGATATCTGCTAAACCACACGCTAAGTAATCAAGATTCGAAAACAGAGAAGTAAGAATATAAAATCGTAAATAGAGGCAAAGAGAGTACTTATTCAGAATCTGCGTAAGAGTGATGAGAATTAGCCTTGGCCACAAGAGCTGACGGCGATTTTCCTAGTTTTGGCAACCTAAGTCTAAACCCTAGTTGAGACGCAGCTCGATAACCGTCTCGATAACAGGAAATGGAAAATTGCCTAAGTTTTTGGTGAAGTAAAAGATCTGCGAAAATTGTTGTCACATCCTTTGGCTTTGACCTTGTCTTTATCTACTCCCTCCTAGGCGGCTTATCCCTTCCTTTTCGCCTAGATTCGAGTTTATCAAAAATCTTCCATTTATCTCCATCTTCCATATTCATCTTCGGGAAACTTGACATTTATCTTCGATCTTGACATTTATCTTCAAACCTTGACATTTATCTTCAATCTTTGACGTTTATCTCTTTGTGAAAGAAATAGATAAACCGTCATTGCATTATCGGGCTAGATTTCGTCCAAGCTCGTAAGTGGGCTTTTATCGCGGTTTAGGACCTTTCGGGTCGTTTTGCGATTTTTTCCGTTTTTAAGAGTTCTAGAGAGATCGTTCCATAATACGATGCATTCTCGAATACCTCACGAGTCATTCTTACAGCTGATAACCTTTGGTGTTTAGTTCAACCGTTACCATTTTATACGACTTACTCGAGCTCTTTCGAGAAGACAAGTTTTATCGGTTGTTATCGTGAAGTTCCGCGGTAATACGGATTTGGGCGAGATGGGAGATGTTCCGATCAAGTTTTGGAGTGTGTCGAGCCGAAAGCGGTGGGCATTGTGTCCGGTTCGTGACATGGCTAAGCCGACAGTTTAATGGATGGTCTGGCCAGCTCGCCGAACGGCGAGCTGGACGCGTACTCCAGCTCTCCGATCGGCGAGCTGGCCAGACCGGGTCGTCTTGGCCGGTTTGTTTTGGCCGGTCCGTCGAGCGGGTCGGACCGGTTTGTTTCGGTCGGTTCGTCTTGGCCGGTTCGGTGAGCTGGTTGGTTCCATTTCTTTGGATTTTTCCGATGATTTTTGTAGTTGCGATTGTTAGGTTTGCAGAGTTTATATGTCTTTAGACTTTTCTTCAATTTCTTCCGCGACTACTTTGATCTTTTTGGAGAGTTTTGGTCATTGATTCTGTCGTATCCGTTTCGACCCCAACATTTGGTTGAATTGTTCTCCATGTCTTCACAATAAGGTACAAGCTTGTAAAACGTCGTGCACCACTTCTCTGGCTTTGACTTCATCATGTCATTGTAAACATCTTGATCATACAGCTCAATGTCTAAGAGGTTTGCTCTGTAATCAGCATCATTGTAGCTCCAAGCAAGGTTCCAAACCTTTGGCTTCATATCATGTTTCTTCCCATGCTTCTTCTTCAAGTTACCATAGATGTGCCTACCACACATCCCATGCTCAATCTTTAGCATTGACGATCTGAAACCATAATATAACCCTCTCCTTCTTCTAGTCCTAGATCAACCTTGATCTTATTCACAAACCACAACCAATTGTCTGTGTTCTCTACTCCTACCACAACCAAATCGTGTTATCGGCACCGCGACCCAAAGCCACTTGCAGCTGCCCTTTTATCCTAAACTTCAAGAAACATCCATCTACTCCAGTTAGTGGCCTGCACGTTTCTTTCCAGCTTCTCCTCAGAATGTCAAAACAGACATTAAACCTCTTGAAAATGCCAATCCCATCATCATTTTTCACACAGTCAAGCCCAACAGAAGAATTTTCATTCGAGCTTCTTATCTTAGCGCAGTAATCTCTCAGGCGTCCAAACTGCTCATCATATTCTCTTTCAATCCACCTGAGCGCTTTGTTCATAGCATGTTGGCATTGCGGTCTACTAACATTGATCTTCCATTTCTTTATACTTTGCTGAAATTTAGGAGTAGACGCGCCAGGAGCAACTGTTGCCTTCACATATAAATCCAATATTTGTCTTGTCATATCGATTCTGTTTGATGTTCCTACCCGTTTTCAGAGCATAGTCGAGCACTGCTTCCCTAAACGCAATTCCATTGATGAACACTTTCCCAACAAACAACTCCCCACTGCCTAAACTGATGGCGCTTGTAGATAGTTCTATGTTTCTCATTTCTGTGATTCCCGTCCCCCTCTTCTGCCTCTTCATATGATTCTGTCACTGGATACAAGTTATGCTTCAATTGAGGTTCATAAAACATTTCATGGCTTCTGTTTCAATGTCGTAATCGTTACGCTCTCTTCAATCTTCACCATCAAAATCAACATCAAGAGAATCAGGTGTCATAGGGTCGAAACTAGGTACATCATTCCACTCTAGATTCAGTCCATGACTCCATTGTTGATTCCTGCAAAACAGAGAGACATAGAATCAAAACAGAGACAAACACAGAGAGACGCAGAGAGATAAAGAGACAGTACAATAACGAGAGAGAGAGAGAGAGAGAAACAAAGACAGAGAGAGATGACGAAATTACCTGATTGGATCAATCAGAGACAATCGGAGGAGAAACGATGTGGAAGAGCAACGACGTTCTTCTTGCTGAGAGAGAAGAAGGTTTTAGGGTTTCTGATTTTTTTTTAAATTGGGTCATAAGTTGGTTTAGTTTTATTTAATCAGGTCACAATCCGGTCGTATTAGGTTTAGGTGAGTTAGTCATTGGTTAACATTAGGTTTAGGGAAGACTAACCAACTTTAAACCGCTAATTGTGGGTATAAGTTCGATTTTAAAATATTAGGTGGAAACGGATTTCGATCTCACTACAAGAAAACAGGCGACTAACGACTACACATTTGGTCGTTAAGTGGTCGTTAATAAGCCATTACGACCAATGTACGACGAAACAGCGTTGGTCGTTATACGCTAGTCGTAATTTAATAATCGACGCATATTGGTCGTAATTTACGACGAAAGGAATGAACGTAAATTGGTCGTAAAGACGGAGACGTCATTTCGTCGTAAATAGGTTTGACGTA
>JABAYD010005766.1:0-50685 GCA_014822095.1 Diplotaxis tenuifolia | reverse complement strand
ATTTCGGATTTTTTGCCCAGCCCTAGATGGTACAAATAACAAAAGAAAAACAATTTATATAAAATTTGGAAACTTCATTATACTTATTAGTGTGTTAAAATTAGGAAAATACTTATTAAAAAAACAAATGCATTTTCAAGTATATGATTTAAAAAAACTAACAGTGAACATTATTAATAAAAATTTATAGTTAAAATAATATTATTTTTAAAATGATATTAATTTAATTTCTTATATTTTATGTGAACACCCGCCCACCCCTAGTTTTTGTTATATTTTTCCCTCTTTTTACTCATTACCTCAATATTGTTCAGACTCAGTTTCACATGTTAACTTCAACTTCGGGCTTCTCTTTTATAACTATAGATAGAAAGATCGATCATACTTTTTCTCTCCAACATATAATTCTTTTTTTGTTATCAAAGATCTGATCTTTCAAAAACATGGTTGAAGAAGTATTATCTAAGGTATTTTGGGTTGTTGCTGCTACCGTGTTTGGAGCTGCAACGGTGGGTTATGCGCAACAAGTGCCATGTTACTTCATCTTTGGAGATTCAGTTTTCGACAGTGGCAACAACAATAACTTGCAAACTAAGGCAAAAGTTAACTATTTACCTTATGGTATTGACTTTGCCAAAGGCCCGACCGGCCGGTTTACCAATGGTCGCACTATCGCAGATTTTATCGGTTAGTGTATATATGATCTTGGATTGTGTTACTCAGCGTTTGTATTCTTCAACATATTATTTGATAGTTTAGAAAAAAAAATCATGAACAAATGAATAAATAACGTTTCAGTTAGTTAATGATTACCTTTTAAGCTAAATTTATATATATGGCAAACCATTTACAATATATAATATCACTAAAGCCCTTTATTTTTGTTGTTGTCATCCGGTAACAATAATAGTATCCTTTTTTTTTCTTTATATATGTTTATACCTATGCGTAGTCAGAAGCGGACCCACGTTGGATAAAAATGTGTCACCTGACACAGATTAAAATTATATCCTAGAACATTATCATCGCCGTGTTTTATCAGTATCCAAAGGGGGGGCATGCTTTGTATAAAAAGAGAGGCATCCGTTTGCAGATTGATCACGTTTGTGTGTATCTTGTACTGTTTTGCGGGCTTCACGACACGTGACGGGATTGGTTCATTTTTTTATAAATCAGATAAAAGAATTTTTTTTTGTTTAAGAAACGGACGAAATGAATTTAAGCGATGCGGATGCTCTTAGCAATATTGAAACATGTAACTCAAATATACGTAGCTCAGCTGGTTTGTGTACTCCCCCGTTTTGATCCCCCTTCAACTGCCTAATACGGGTTCAAGTGTTCTGTTTGCTCTTTTTTCACCTGGCCAAATCCAATTAGTGACACCTCTAAAAAACTAATCTTAGGTCTGCCAGCTAGTTACCTTCTTTGTGATATATATATATATACACACCTATTTGTTTTGTATATGTATATATACACACATCTTTGTGATATATATATATAAAAACATATGATCATTTTTTTCTTAAAAGGTGAACTCTCGGGTTTTAAAAATTTCATTCCGCCATTCGCCGGAGCATCACCGGAACAAGCTCACATCGGGATGAACTATGCTTCTGGTGCAGGCGGACTCCGTGCAGAAACTAGTGAACATTTGGTACGAAGTAAAAACTAAGTAAACAATGATAAAAAAAGTAAATAATGATAAATTTATATATAATGAAAAATGAAAATTATGTATGGTTAATCAGATATCACATTAATATTCATTATTATAGTTTTAAAGCAAATTATATGATCCATTGATACTTTAGTTAATTACTAGACGGCGACAACAACAACAAAAAACAAAAAACCCTTTTTCTAAATGTAAAACCAACATAACTTTGAATAAAAATGATGTCTGGATATATAATATTAATCTCTCACGATATGTAGGGTGGTCGAATAAGTCTACGCAACCAAATACTAAACCACAAGAAGGCGATAAAGAAAGTGAATGTACCAGTACATACACTGGAACAATGCCTTTATGCAATCAGCATAGGAAGCAACGATTATGTCAACAACTACTTCATGTCAAAACCATACAACACGAGTCGCCATTTTAAGCCTAATCAATATGCACATTCTCTCATCTTACTATATCATACTCATTTGAAGGTATAGTGGAAGACGTTAGTAATAACTTTGCATTTATCCTAGTTATCTGGTAAGTATCCCTTGTGAATGGATGTATTTTTTTTGTAGAGTTTGCAATACTTAGGAGCACGGAAAGTGGCACTTTTCTCGATCAGTAAGATTGGTTGCACACCAAAGATGATTAGGTCCCATGGTGGTGGTAAAGGTTGTGCGAGAGAGGTGAACGCTGCAGTGGCTATCTTCAATAAGAACCTAGAAGACCTAGTAAAAGATTTCAATAAGAACGTTCATGGTGCTAAGTTCACCTATGTCGATATTTTCTGTGGTGCAGATCCCTTAGCTTACAAAGTTTTAGGTAAACTATATTGAACTCCAGCCTTATTACATTTTATATCCAATATATAAGAATAACATTGCCTAAAATCTAGAGAATGTAGCTATATCCTGCTATCTCAACTTGTAGAATTTATATCAAATTGGAAGTTTCATAAACAAAACAAGTGCATTCTTGATGACAACACACTGATTAAATCTATGGTTTAATATAGTGTTACGTAAATCATAGCAAAAGAAATAATTGTCAATAATAAAGGAAATTTTTTATTAATAAAAAACAATAATTATTATTTTTATGTAAAATAAAAAGTTGGATTTACGTTGATCTTGTAATGTTGTAGGATTTAAGGTTAGAAACAAGGCTTGTTGTACATTATCTCCAGGGGGAGAACTTTGCATACCAAACAAACCAGTTTGTGCCAACCGGAGTGAATATGTCTTTTGGGATGATATTCATAGCTCCGAAGCCACTAATATGCTGATGGCTAGCAGCTCGTTTGATGGACCTCTAGGTAGTCCATACAGCATTGCCAGCCTTTTGAAGCAATAAGAATCGTAGTTTAAATGATGCGTCTCTATATAATTAATGTAATGGATTTTAGATTATATTATAGTTTTCTTTTTGACTAAGTGCTGGTTAGTCAATATAAATGGCTGTACCAATTTACAGGAATCAAACAGAAATTTTCAGCATCTGCTTAGTTCTTCATCTAAAAACTAAAATATAGAATAAAAAACAGCTCAGGAAAATATCTAAGAAGCCCTTTTTTAACATCTTTAGATACATTCAAACTAGTGCATATTCTAACGTCTTAATTTGTACTAGACTTTGATCCACGCGTCCATGCCGATGTGTTATTATTTTGTAATAATAATTTTTGTGATTATTTATGATTTTTAATTGTTCGAATATGTGTCGGTTGTTCATATTATTTTTAAACATTAAACCAATCAAAATGATGTTGTATGTATTATAAACCTAACTATTCCGGATGATTTTATATATTAGTAAGTCTATTTTAAACAATTTTTTTATAGCCAAATAATGTGTTATTGGTTTCAAAATTATATGAAGCAATTTATTCTATATGCAAAATAAATTGAACACTTCAAATAGTTAAGAAAATATTAATAAACTTAAAATATAGGTAACCTTACAATCCTTGTGAATATTTAATTTAATAAAATATTTTTATTTTTATATTTGTGTATAGTTAGTTTTTACAACAAAGTGATAAAATATATTTTCTTATAATTTGAGAATATATATAGTTTACTTCTAAAATATTCTTGTGTGTGTGGTTGTTCAACATTATTAATATTCAATTATTATTTTTTAAAATTTAACTTACTTTGTTATTGGAGTCTTAGACATGTAATAGATTTTGTAAGTATTATTTCTGCATCTCATGGCCAATTATGAATACCATATATTTTGTAAGATTTCGTAAAAGACTTCTTAATTTGATAAAAAAATATAATAATGATTTTTAATATAGTTTGAATATAGTTGATTTAATATTTTTTATATATATTACCACATTTTGAATATTTTAGCTTCTCTTCCATTAAAGCAACATACATTCCATGTGTTCTAAACTTTCGAATTAAGATTTCAAATACTTAGGCTTAAACTAGTGATCAAAGGAATGAGTGAGAATATTTAACTCTTCTTTATTCCTTAAATTTGACATTGTTTATAACGAGTCATAATAGTTCATTCCTTTTCATTCCTTAAATTTGACACCATTTATAAGGAAAAAACTTTCTATAATATTCCTTCTCATTCCTTTTAATTTAGGGAATCAAAGAACAAAACCGTTCCTTATTAAATCCGGGGAAGAATAACATGGAACAAATATTCCTATTATTTTGTTCCTTTTCTTTCATTTCCTTGTTGTTCCTATTATTCTTTTGATGGTTAGAACCTTAGAATACATAGACCATTAGCAACCGGGTACACCAATGCAAAACATTGATATTACAGCACAGGTACACCAATGCAAAACATAGATATTGCAGCAGAAACAAACTAGTTTTCTTCAAAATTTGAGCCTTTAAAGAGTGATGAAACATGATGACTTTTGAAGAGACCTTTAGCCAAAGAACCATGACCCGTGTATATCTGCACTCTAATACCATATACTGATGAAGAGACCTACACCTTCCTCAAACGATTCTTACGACCCGGCACGTTAAGAACAAACTCGCTGATTTGAGTGTTCTTTCTTTAGTCTCTAGATCTTACCATTTTTCTGATCATAACAACTACCAGTGAGTTCACTTTTCCAGGCTCCTATAAAGGTCTTGTAACAATCCATCTTGTAGCTCACAAGCGTTACAGCGCACCGACCCTAACCCCTTACAAGTGTGCCTTTCACGGCCATACATGTAGGTTATTGATTTGCTTGGCATTCTTCGAACCCAAAACTTCCACCCTTTAACAACTCTCTACAAGATAAGCTGTCACCAATTGAATTGCAGATCAATTGGTGACAGCTTATCTTGTTGAGAGTTGGTAAAGTGTTGAGGTCTTGGGTTAAAGGAACACCAAACGCACCAATAACCTACCGGTAGATATGGAAGCAGTTCCTCCCACGGTGAGGGATTAGAGTTGATGCGCTGCAGCGCTGCAGCGCTGTGAGCTTCCACAAGATGGATTGTCACAAGTATGTTCAGTCAGGGATGGTGGCAACTGACTGTATCGCAAGAGTGGAGATGGAATCTGGTGATCTCTAGAATATTATTGGAAGCATTGATCTCCATCAATTTTGCACTTCTTTTTCATCGAACATGCTCAGACTCATCAAAACACGACGATTAGATGAGAAAAGGCAAGCAACACGTTTAATTGAATGTTTAGGTCAGATATATGGTAAAAACAAAATAACCATTAGTGAGATCAGTTGCAGAAGATTGTAAATATTAAGGAAAATTAAAGATTAAATATTATTTATACTTCTGTTTTAATAGTTTAAATATGTTCTTATACACTTATCTTCATTTTCACAACAAATAAAAGCAAAATGGAGAGATATCAACTATATGTATAAAGATGAAGGCATTGGCGATATGCTTGCCACTGACTTGGTCACCTTGATTGCAAAACCTGTGAAATATAATTACTATTATATTATTACTATTCATTATAAATATGTATTATATTTTCTTTGTGTTTTTTTAAACTTGATTTTTTCTGTATATCATTCCTCGTAATTTTTATTATATATACTATTTTGTTTATTTTTTTAATATTTATGTAGTTCCTCTAGTTACCCGTTCGAGTTTTGGTTTATTAGTTTTAAGCAATTTTTCTGTGTATAGATAATTCAGTTTAAACAGTTGTAAACAATTAAAACAACGAAACAGAAAATCATTCTTAACGAAATATAACACACAAACTGATAAACTAACTAAAAGAGTCTTACTTTTACTTCCTTAATTTAGCTAATTAGTAATGAATTTTCTAACCATTTATCGTATAAATATCCATTTCAAAATTTCCTATTTTCACAACAAACAAAAGTAGCAAGAGAAACACAGAAGATAGTATCTCATTTAAAAAAAAACAATATGAAGACATGGGTGATATGCTTGCTCGTGATTTTTGCTGCCATTGTAACGCTACCAGCGGAAGGTACGAAGTACATAAATCCTGGTGCAATTAACCCGTGTGTGAGTCCTAATCCTCCTCCGGGATGCCATCCTCAAGGCTCCCACCATAAAAAACGTGTCCCTATCAACAAGTATAGACGTGGATGTACCAAATTTCATCAGTGCCATCGAGAGTGAACCCGACATGATGTTCATTATCTAAATTTTTATCGTATGTGTTTGCTTTATAAAACATTAGGTCTATGCATATGCATGATATTGTTGGATAAGTTATTAACTACAGACGGAAATCTTATATCATTATATTGAAACTAGGGTAAACATGTCCTACCGATAGGCGAGTAAAACAACAATACAAATTTACTAGGTGATAATCTGCACCATGTGCGGAGTAAATGATCTAATAGAAATTTATTTTTTAATATGTAGGTATTAAATGTAAAAATCATATTCACACATATTATATGTTATTTGAATTTCTGTTTTTTTTTTCAAATTTTGTTATTCCTTGGTGTAATTAAAATATAGTTTGTGCAAGCAAAACTATAAACGTAAACAAAGACTTATATAAAATTAGTTATGAAATTAAGATAAACCTAAAAATAGAAAATATAATTTTTACTTTCATAATATAAATTATGAATATAAAATAAATAAAAGGCATATAAAATATTAAAGTAACAACTAATAAGGAAACAAATAAAAAGTTGAAAAACCACAACTGCGCCGATTAGTGTCTTCAAAATTCTTTGTTTGCAATCCTATCAAGAACAACTTATAAAATACAAAAAAAAAATATTCCAAACTTATTAAATGAAATGTATTACATCTTTCTGAAAGCGTCGATTTCGGAAACATTATTTAACTCAAACAAAATTTAAAAAAACCATCAATATTAGTAACGTTCTTAAATCGACCTTATCTATTACATTTTTTTTTAATTTATAAACTCTAAAATAGACTATCTTCTCCTTGATAAATTTGTCAAAATTGTAAAACACAAAGTACAACATTTGCATCTGTAGAGTTCCATAAATCTTGGAAAACGTGATGCAAGTTTAGTATGGTGTATATAGTTCAAATATATAGGGTTTAAGACCTTAAAATTTTTGGGAAATCAAAAATATTCTATCGCCATGATAAAAAAAAATCCCTAAATTACCGTTATTTATTTTAATTACCAATATAATTTGTATTTAATATAAATTTGTACTTTCCTATATTATCATCATGAGATTGCTTATGTCCATTGCGTAAATACAATATTCATATTTAGTTTATCGCTGTAATTACAATGCAATTTAAAATTATGATATCAAGGGATTGCTTGGGTGTATTGCGTATATGCAATTTCCTGTTATGTAAAATTATTGTTGGGATTATCGTAAATTTAGGCAACTGTTTGAATTTATTTGATATAATTTTAAAAGATAACACAAAATCCACCATTTCCCATAGTTAATAAGCTACATTTTTCAGACATTGTACAATTTGTATTTATTATTGATTAGATTTTATATGTATGTGTTTCTTAAAGAATTTTCTTAATGAACATCAAATTTTACGACATATATGGTAAGTTGAGTATAATAATGTTCTTAACGTTTATGTTTATTATAATCTCCTTCATCGTAATTATATTTTGATTTGATATGAAAGACATACATGTCGAAAATAAAATATGAAGGTCATAGCTAATATGTTTACTGTTACAATGTTTTAACTTGCTATATTCAAAACATATTATATTCACTATAAATACATATTGGAATAACTAGTTGTACATTTCTATATTATGTATGTAAAAAAATGTAAATCAAATTTATGTTTTGAATAAGTTATATTTGAGGAATATATAACATATATAAGTGTTTAATATATATATGGTTTATGTTGTATTCATCTAACTTACATTCAACTTCTTATTTCATAAATTAGATACTTTTGATTCTTTATATTTGGAAAACCAAGAAAATATTAATTTACTAATATCTTAAAAGGAGGCTTTCAATTAATACGGCGTAAAACGTTTGCGGACAATAAAGCAAACCATGAGAATTCAAAAACAAAACATAAAGCCAAACCAAACATAGACAAATTGCACTAAAAAACCAATGAAAGCCTTTACTATTGGATTAATACGTTCTTCTCTTCAGCCATTTTTTCAACCTTTTTCTTCTTGATTCTGATAGTCGTCGCTTGCCTTGGGTTGTTTTCCAGAATATAAAGTTGTGATTATGTAGATTAAATATGGTTATGATATATAGACGACCCTTTGCTAGATTTTAATACTCTTATTGAGTCAATCCAATATAAGCAATAGATAAATTAATGGAAAACAAATCCCTATAGATTCGTGATTAATTTTTAATTGTGTTTGAACTAATTGAGTGTTTTAGTTTTCTGTATTTTAAATATTGCACTAACTACGGTAGTTGTTAAATCAACAAAACGAATCAAGTGAATCAAGTTAAAAATGAAAAATAAAATGGCATATTTTTAATAATACAATGGTTCATTAAACTATTTATGTACTTCCATGATATAAGTTTATAGCATAAGGCTAAGTTTATTGAGGTGCATTGTCCTTTAAATAAATTGAAATATTTTCCTTGCCGAGGCATGCAAAGAAAAAAAAACATGTTCATAAAAATTCTCATTTTTTAAAATACTACCGTTGATTTGATCATATTTATGAACTATGGAGTTGCATTGTTCTTGAAATAAAGTGAAATAGTTGAATTTTCGGGTCATACAAAGGAAAAAAAAACTTTGAAAAAACATGAAGTTCAATGAGATATAAACGTTCTTAATGGTTTTTGAACAAACATGAATCAATGTGCAGTGTATATAGATGGACGATGTACTGTAAAGATTTTCCATTAAACGGTCATATGAGATGGCATGGGACAAAATAATGAACAGCAAATGTGGTATCTTCGTGTTTTTACATAAACGGTCATATATTCATATTCATATATATGGTATAAAAAAATACACACATATAATAGAAAGATATAACAACTTCATTTTTTCTGTATATCATTCCTCGTCATTTTTATTATATACTATTTTTTTATTTTTTCTTTAACATTTATGTCGTTCCTATAGTTACCCGTTTGAGTTTCGGTTTATTAGTTTTAAGCACTTTTCCTGTGTATAGATAATTCAATTTAAACAGTTGTAACCAATTAAAACAACGAAACAGAAAATTATTCTTAACTAAATATAACATACAAACTGATAAAATAACTGAAACAGTCTTACTTTTACATCCCTAATTTAGCTAATTAGTGATGAATGTTCTAACCATTTATCGTATAAATATCCATTTCACAATTTCCCATTTTCACAACAAACAAAAGCAACAAGAGAAACATTAACGATAGTATCTCATTTTTTAAAAAACAATATGAATACATGGGTGATATGCTTGCTAGTGATTTGTGCTGCCATTGTAACGCTACCAGCGGAAAGTACGAAGTACATAAATCCTGGTGCAATTAACCCGTGTGTGGGTCCTAATCCTCCTCCGGGATGCCATCCTCCAGGCTCCCACCATAAAAAACATGTCCCTATCGACAAGTATAGACGTGGATGTAGCAAATTTCATTGGTGCCATAGAGAGTGAACCCGACATAATTTTCATTATTTAAATTTATGTCGTATGTCTTAGCTTTATAAAAAAGATTAAGTCTATGTATATGCATGCTATTATTTGATAAGTTATCAACTACAGACGAAAATCTTATATCATTATATTGAAACTAGGGTAAACCCGTCCTACGGACAGACGAGTAAAAGATAATACAAATTTATTTAAAATTTCTAATTTATTTTTAATTAACGATAGCACTAAAGTTCATAATTCAAAAATTGTAACTGTTCATTTTAGAAATTATGAATGTCTAATTATTATTAAATTTTTAAAATAAGATTATTTTTTCTTTTCTTTATACACTTTTAAAAGAAATTAATGATTACACGATGTAAGAAAAATAACTTATTCATCGTAGTCAAAAATAATTTAAGATAGATCAATAAATAATATGAAACTACCTTACTCTTTATACATATACATGTTTTTGAGAAAGAGTATACATATACATATACATCTTTGTTTGAATTTATGAAAACGAAGTTAACCTTGTTATTTGAAATAAATATTACTGGCTAATTAGAAGAATAATCCTTACAAACTTTTATTCTAATTTACTATATTGATTGTGTTTTGTTATTGAATACAATTATTATTTTTTATTATATATTTATATGTCTTAATTCTTTATACACATATTTAAATTAAAATAGTTGAGCCTAAATATAGATGTAGATGATGAAGACGCTTGTTACTTAATTATATTTAGTTAAAATTATTTTTTTTAAAATATTTGAAATATATATTTATTAAATCCATATTTGTTTATATTCTAATGAAAGATGTTTTTAATTTATTAAACATATCCATTTAAATATTTAATAAACAAAAAGGCATATATACATATATAGTTTCTAAAGAGAATATTTTGAAATCAAATAATGTTTTGAATATTTATAAGCTTATGTAAGGGAATTTGTATTTAAGTGCTGAAAATAGATAAAGTTTCTTAAAATAGGAAATGAGTGTTTACAAATATGTAATAAATTTTGTGTTTGTTGCAAAGAATGTATACAAATGTGTATAAATAAGAGGGGATTTTGTATATATGACTTAAAACTAAAAGTCAAACGTAAAAGTAATCCATAATTTTTTTTGAAATTTTTATTTTCCACATCCACCCCATAAATTCAAAATATTCACGAAAATGCCACGTTTTTTTTATTTTATTTTTAAAAATTGTTTGTTTTACTTAATCATCCACATCTTTCTTTTTATTTATTTACAACATTATCATTGTCTTCAATACACCAACCACCATAAACAACCAATTTTGAGTTCTAATGTGCCTAAAATGTGAAAGTACCGTATCCTGGTGGATAAAGTTTAAAGACTTCTACACCCAAGTCTGGTGTTCGAATCCCAGACAATGAAATTTCTTCCAAATTGCACACAATATGAGATCCAGGTTTCAATCTCAAAAAAAAAGACGATTTATTATACAATTATGCAGACTATGGAAGAAAAACTTACAATGAATCTTCAACATGGTGCAAGTAAATCCGCCCAAGCGTGAATCTTCGTAGGACGGCATTGGTGATGCAGTTGGGCAAAGATCCTCATAAGATAGTATTTTTAAAAATGCACCTAAAATCAATAACTACATCTTCGTATTCATATCTCTTACACACACAAACAATTTCTCTTTTATTTCCTCTCTTATTTCATCCCAAAATCTCAACCTTTTGATTTAAAAATTTATAAGCTTATTAGAGTTAATCAAGTTCATGATACTTGGTCAATAATGAATGAGTAACTTTTATTAAGAATTTATGTTTACTAAAAGAAACAAAACGTGAACCTCATCAGATCTAAGGCTAAGTTTATTGAGGTGCATTGTCCTTTAAATAAATTGAAATATTTTCCTTGCCGAGGCATACAAAGAAAAAAAAACATGTTCATAAAAATTCTCATTTTTAAAATACTACCGTTGATTTGATCATATTTATGAACTATGGAGTTGCATTGTTCTTGAAATAAAGTGAAATAGTTGAATTTTCGAGTCATACAAAGGAAAAAGAACTTTGAAAAAACATGAAGTTCAATGAGATATAAACGTTCTTAATGGTTTTTGAACAAACGTGAATCAATGTGCAGTGTATATAGGTGGACGATGTACTGTATAGATTTTCCATTAAACGGTCATATGAGATGGCATGGGACAAAATAATGAACAGCAAATGTGGTATCTTCGTGTTTTTACATAAACGGTTTTATATTCATATTCATATATATGGTATAAAAAAATACACAGAAATAATAGAAAGATATAACAACTTGATTTTTTCTGTATATCATTCCTCGTCATTTTTATTATATACTATTTTTTATTATTTTTTCTTTAACATTTATGTCGTTCCTCTAGTTACCCGTTCGAGTTTCGGTTTGTTAGTTTTAAGCACTTTTCCTGTGTATAGATAATTCAGTTTATTCATCGTAGTCGAAAATAATTTATGATAGATCAATAAATAATATGAAACTACCTTACTCTTTATACATATACATGTTTTTGAGAAAGAGTATACATATACATATACATCTTTGTTAGAATTTATGAAAACGAAGTTAACCTTGTTATTTGAAATAAATATTACTGGCTAATTTAGAATGAATAATCCTTACAAACTTTTATTCTAATTTACTATATTGATTGTGTTTTGTTATTGAATACAATTATTATTTTTTATTATATATTTATATGTCTTAATTCTTTATACACATATTTAAATTAAAATAGTTGAGCATAAATATAGATGTAGATGATGAAGACGCTTGTTACTTAGTTATATTTAGTTAAAAATAATTTTTTTTTTAAATATTTGAAATATAAATTTATTAAATCCATTATTTGTTTATATTCTGATGAAAGATGTTTTTAATTTATTAAACATATCCATTTAAATATTTAATAAACAAAAACGCATATATATATATAGTTTCTAAAGAGAATATTTTGAAATCAAATAATGTTTTGAATATTTATAAGCTTATGTAAGGGAAATTGTATTTAAGTGCTGAAAATAGATTAAGTTTCTTAAAATAGGAAATGAGTGTTTACAAATGTGTAATAAATTTTGTGTTTGTTGCAAAGAATGTATACAAATGTGTATAAATAAGAGGGGATTTTGTATATATGACTTAAAACTAAAAATCAAATGTAAAAGTAATCCATAATTTTTTTGAAATTTTTATTTTCCACATCAACCCCATAAATTCAAAATATTAACGAAAATTCCACGATTTTATTATTTTATTTTTAAAAATTGTTTGTTTTACTTAATCATCCACATCTTTCTTTTTATTTATTTACAACATTGTCATTGTCGTTAATACACCAACCACCATAAACAACTAATTTTGAGTTCTAATGTGCCTAAAATGTGAAAGTATCGTATCCTGGTGGTTAAAGTTTAAAGGCTTCTACACCCAAGTCTGGTGTTCGAATCCCAGACTATGCAATTTTTTTCAAATTGCACACAATATGAGATCCAGGTTTCAATCTCAAAAAATACGATTTATTATACAATTATGCAGACTATGGAAGAAAGACTTACAATGAATCTTCAACATGGTGCAAGTAAATCCGCCCAAGCGTGAATCTTCGTAGGACGGCATTGGTAATGCAGTTAGGCAAAGATCCTCATAAGATAGTATTTTAAAAATGCACCTAAAATTAATAACTACATCTTCGTATGCATATCTCTTACACACACAAACAATTTCTCTTTTATTTCCTCTCTTATTTCATCCCAAAATCTCAACCTTTTGATTTAAAAATTTATAAGCTTATTAGAGTTAATCAAGTTCATGATACTTGGTCAATAATGAGTGAGTAACTTTTGTTAAGAATTTTTGTTTGCTATAAGAAACAAAACGTGAACCTCATCAGATCTAAAGCTAAGTTTATGGAGGTGCATTGTCCTTTAAATAAATTGAAATATTTTCCTTGCCGAGGCATACAAAGAAAAAAAAACATGTTCATAAAAATTCTCATTTTTAAAATACTACCGTTGATTTGATCATATTTATGAACTATGGAGTTGCATTGTTCTTGAAATAAAGTGAAATAGTTGAATTTTCGAGTCATACAAAGGAAAAAGAACTTTGAAAAAACATGAAGTTCAATGAGATATAAACGTTCTTAATGGTTTTTGAACAAACATGAATCAATGTGCAGTGTATATAGGTGGACGATATACTGTATAGATTTTCCATTAAACGGTCATATGAGATGGCATGGGACGAAATAATGAACAGCAAATGTGGTATTTTCGTGTTTTTACATAAACAGTCATATATTCATATTCATATATATGGTATAAAAATACACAGAAATAATAGAAAGATATAACAACTTGATTTTTTCTGTATATCATTCCTCGCCATTTTTATTATATACTATTTTTTATTATTTTTTCTTTAACATTTATGTCGTTCCTCTAGTTACCCGTTCGAGTTTCGGTTTGTTAGTTTTAAGCACTTTTCCTGTGTATAGATAATTCAGTTTAAGCAATTGTAAACAATTAAAACAACGAAACATAAAATCATTCTTAACTAAATATAACATACAAACTGATAAAATAACTGAAACAGTCTTACTTTTACATCCTTAATTTAGTTATTAGTAATGAATGTTCTAACCATTTATCGTATAAATATCCATTTCACAATTTCTCATTTTCACAACAAACAAAAGAAACAAGAGAAACATTGACGATAGTATCTCATTTTTTAAAAACAATATGAAGACATGGGTGATATGCTTGCTAGTGATTTGTGCTGCCATTTTAACGCTACCAGCGGAAAGTACGAAGTACATAAATCCTGGTGCAATTAACCCGTGTGTGGGTCCTAATCCTCCTCCGGGATGCCATCCTCCAGGCTCCCACCATAAAAAACATGTCCCTATCAACAAGTATAGACGTGGATGTACCAAATTTCATCGGTGCCATCGAGAGTGAACCCGACATAATTTTCATTATTTAAATTTATGTCGTATGTCTTAGCTTTATAAAAAAGACTAAGTCTATGTATATGCATGCTATTATTGGATAAGTTATCAACTACAGACGAAAATCTTATATATTGAAACTAGGGTAAACCCGTCCTACGGACAGACGAGTAAAAGATAATACAAATTTATTTTAAATTTCTAATTTATTTTTAATTAACGATAGCACTAGAGTTCATAATTCAACAATTGTACACCAAGAAGACTTCTAAGGAGGTCTTCT
This sequence comes from Diplotaxis tenuifolia, assembly GCA_014822095.1. Classification (NCBI taxonomy): domain Eukaryota; kingdom Viridiplantae; phylum Streptophyta; class Magnoliopsida; order Brassicales; family Brassicaceae; genus Diplotaxis; species Diplotaxis tenuifolia. The sequence continues at coordinate 35,700 of JABAYD010005766.1, read as the reverse complement.
GGTCAATATATATGTTATTTTTGCAATTTATTTTCTGTGTATATTTTTCCATATTTTTTTGTTAACAAAAAATGTGTAGACTTCTTTGGAAATCTTCTCGAATAAACAAGTTAGTTTTCAATTGATCGAATTGTGTTAGAAATTTGATTTTCCATATAAAATTTCCAAAAAATTCTTCTCAATTGTTACATGAAATATGCTCACTGTGAGTGGAAATCTGCATAGATTTGTTTTACAATTCACAATAAGAAGTAAAACATTTCATTTTAATTAGAAAACTTCTAGGAAAATCTCCCGCCAAGAAGACTTTTTATTTTTATTCTAAGATTCTGGTTAAACATTTAGTTATTTAAGAAAACTTCCACGGAAGTCTTAGAATTCTACGGAAGTCTTCTATAAAAACGTCAAATATAGTCAATTGCAAAAGTAACTAAGGTAGACTAGACTTCCACCAACCGTGAGCAAACTTCATGTAGCAACTGAGAAGACTTCTAAAGAAGTCTTTCGTCGGAAGATTTTCAAGGAAATCTTCTGTAGAAAATCAAATTTCTGACACAATTTGATCAATTGCAAAACAAACATATTTATCAAGGAAATCTCCTCTGATGTTTTTTAGAATTTGTAAAATACAAAAGTAAGCTAATATTTACAAAAGAATACTTCCTAAGAAGTCTGCTGTAGAGGAGATTTCTCTGAAATTATTCGTTCATAAAATTTTAATCGCAGAACTGACTTAAATGGAAGACTTCCGTTGTAGTCTACTTTAATAAGACTTCCGTAGAAGTCTTCCACGAAGGTCTTTTGCGTCAATGTATAATAAACTTTCATTTTGTTTAAAATAAAAAAAGATTTTCCAATATGTTTTTGTTAGTTCATGTATGTTAGTTTTCTCACGCGTATGGTTATAATGGTAAAGATCAATATTGTTTTTTTTTGTTTAGTCATAATGGACTAATTGTAATTTCACTAGTATTATGGGTTACTTTTGCATTTGATTGAAACCAAAATAAACATTTACATTTAAACTCAAATTTTAAGTCATATTTAGCAAATCTTTCTAAATAAGATGTATTTTGACTATGGTTCTTGCGTTGCTTTCCAAAGAGTCGTTTTCATTTACCAAAATGCTATGATACGGCAAAATCTTGGTTTCCGATTTGTATTGAGGATTCATATACTGTCTATTTTCATATTGTAATAATTTTATATATAATTTATTATATAATATAAATTTATATTAACAATATTATATATTTTATAAATAATTCTTATATATTATATTTATTACTCTTCCATGATTTAGGTAATTTTTCTTATTTTCATGCTTTGATAATTTTATATATAATTTATATAATAAAAATGAATTCATAATAATAATATTATATTTTTGAAAATAAGATGCTTTTTAGGTATTATATGTTATCTTGAAAATTATTTGTCTATTATAGAAACAAAAAAAATATAAAAAATTATAACTTATTTATAATTATAACTAAATATAAAAATATTCACATTAAATATATTGTTTTCAATAATTCATCTATCATTTATATTAATGGCATAAATTAGTACAATATCTATTGCACTTTCAAAATTGCACAAGATAAAAGAAATAAAACAATTACATTCATGAATAATATATTAATATGGTCTATATAAAAGCTTGATAATGTTTTTTTTCGTAAAAAAAGTAGCCATATACTTCTATTATTGAAAAATAAAGCTAAACCAGCCACTATATTTAATAACAGAAACTGAATGCACTTTCAAAATAGTATTTGTAAACTGATCATTCATATTGAAAGCATATTCATCAGTGTGGTACAAAATTCTAAATTAACAAATAATAATGAGAGATTTAATTGTAAATATCATGTTAAATTAAATTTTTTACATCATATTAATATAATTAAAAACTAATTAGATACTTAAAATGTTTATTTAAGTATAAAATAAAATCTAAATTCTGTTTTAAATAAGAAATTGATTAAATATTTAAAAGGTTTGTTAAGTGAAAAATGAAATATACATTGATATTTTAAATAAATATGAAAATAATTAAATATTTTTAAATTTCTACTTTAATAAAGTATATTTATATTTTAAAAAAAAATATATCAAAAGATCCTTTTCAGAGAAAATATAGAAATATCTTTTCGATTTTTCTAGAATATTTAAATAAGTAAAATATGTATGCAAAATTTTATTGAATTAAATTTTGAAGGGATGGTCCAACCTAAAAATCGTACATAAAATAAAATTTTTATTTCTATTTTAATAGATATTTGAACGCAGAACAACTAGTATAGATAAATTTGAAACAATATCAACAAAAAAAAGATTGGTTATACATGGCTGGTGTATAAATAAATATTATTAATTTAGGATCATGGTTAACTTCTACCCGCACTACTCCATGAAATATTGCCTTCCTTACCATTACACCTATTTTAAAATATAAATATAATTATATAACTGTAACTAAAGAAAACCTACTTCTACGCCTTATATATTTTTTTGTAACGTCAGCCTTTAATTCCTAAATATTAGAGACCACTATTTTCAATATTAAAAATATTGAACATTTTTAATTCTAAAGCCTAACAATTTCAGTAGGTGAAAGTTTTGTCATTTAGAAATAATAATATTGAGACTATACTTTCATAAATATTATTTCCACTACAAAAATTAATGGAAACTTGGACAATAAATATATTATAAAAATATAAAAAAGTAAATACATGTTTAAATCAATGTTTAGACATAGATGTTGTAAAAAACATAATTTAGTCGTTGAACCAAACTATTTTGCTGTCACTGGATTATTGAATTGTTCGTGGATGAATCATGATCATTAATTGAATTAACTTTAATATATAATTATAAATAAATCAATGGTAAAAATACAAGAAAACACATGTTAAATATTTCAAAACATGTTAAATATTTAAAAACATGATAGCATCAAAATTGTCAACTAATAATTACTTAAATCAACATATTTTAACTCTGCATCTAAATTCCCTAGAAAATAGCATCTACATATATAACATAACCATATTCTATTTGGTACGCTAATTTCTAATTTAAATTCTGACTATATTTTTAATGTGTATTGGATATTATTATGGAAGTTTTATTTATTTTAATATACTCTTCGGGTTTTAGTTTACCTGGTTTAAAATAGACTATTCGATTAACAAAATTTAAAAAATGTTTACTTAAAGTTAGTGAAAACCATATTAACCCATTTACATATATATATATAACAGAATATATATTAAAAAGTTCAAACCTTTTTCAAAAACTTTGATCGATTTTAGGTGCAGATTGGATTTGATATTGGTTTTTGGATATAAAACTTAAGTACCGTTCAAGTATATATACCATATCGAATAGAGTATGAGATTTTGATCTTCGAGTCGATTCCGAATTGGATTTTTTTTGGGTACGGATATTCTTAAATAATTATGTTATTTAATTACTAAAAATTAATATGTTACAAACTTTAAAAATAAAGTTTTAAAATAATTTCTCAAATGTATATGACATAAGTGTATAGTTATGCAATTTCATATATTTAATATAATTACCGCAAATTATAATAAATTAAATTAATATTTAACAAAAATATGATTGAAAAAAACAACCCAGTTATAAAAATTAAGTTTCTCAAAAAAATTAAAACAAAAGTATACCCCAAGAATCTGGTTATTTCTTATGATTAATTACACAATAAGGTATGGATGGTTCATTACTTATCTCGTCATTGGGTAATCCATGGACCATAAAAGCCCAAAGTGAATGGTAGGGATAATAAACCCTAGTTTTAAAGCCGGACCCAAACCCGTACCCGACTGGATCTTCTCTTCTCTCGCTCAGTCTTCTTCTTTAATCGACGACGATCGAATTTGAGTTTCTTCTATTACACGACCGATCCCTCAAAACCACGACAATGGAAGGCGATCAAGACACATCGGGCTTCATTTTGGTCACAAGGAAACCTTGCTTCGGTCTCCCAACAGCTTGCCCTAACTGCCTCCCCGCTTACATATACCTGAAACTAGCCCAGCTTCCTTTTCAACTCTCCTTCAATTCCACCTTCCCTGATTCAGGTACGAACTCTATGTGTCTCTTGTTCCTTCACGGATTGTTAGAATAAAGATTTGTTGTGTAATTAGGTTCTTAATTAGGGTTTTGAGGTTCAAAAGATTCGCTTTTGAGAGAACTCAATGTGTTTCTTGATGCTTGATTGATTCTTACAATAGTGATTTGTTGCTCCTTAAGAGTTTTAATTATGGTTTTAGGCTATTGTAATTGCTTGTAATAAGAGTCTTACTTAGGGTTTGAGGTTTGAAATATTTGTTTTTGAGGGAAGTTGCTTGTAATAAGAGTCTTAATTAGGGTTTGAAGTTTGAAAGATTCGTTTACTTGCGATCTTTAACGTGTATAGATAAGCTTCCCTACTTTGAAACTGGTACATACGTTGCGTACAACAATGAAGACGGAGGTGTGATCGAGAAGCTGAAGAAAGATGGGGTTGTGAATCTTGACTCTCAGCTTCAGTCTCTTCCTGATTATCTCTCCTTGAAGGCTCTCATCTTATCATGGCTTGATGAAGCGCTTGCTTATGAAATGTGGGTTGGTACCGAGGGTGTATCTGCGTGGAAGATCTACTACGCAGATCTTCCTTGGGTGATCAGCAAGGTTCTGTTTTATAAGCAGACTTACTTGGCCAAGACCCGTTTAGGAATCACTAAAGAAAACGCAGAGGAAAGAGAGAAACAGGTACAGTTGCTTAAGCTTTGTGTGTGTTTGTATGAGTATATAAGTCTAAGTATCTTTAAATGAACAGATATACAAGAGAGCTAGTGATGCATATGAAGCTTTGTCGACTAGGTTAGGCGAGCAGAAGTTTCTTTTTGAAGACAGGTACTGCAATCACATTTACCAAACTTACTATGTTAGCCTTTTGGTTATAAGATTCTCAATGTTTTCTCTTGTGCACTTACCAACAGGCCATCGAGTTTGGATGCTTTCTTTCTCTCACACATACTTTTCACAATCCAAGTGTTACCGGTAAGCAGCTTTACATCATTCAACCAGTACAATTTTTTGTGTATTCAATTAAGATTTTAAGTAGTTTTGTTATTGTGGTGTATTATCAGGAAACATCAAAGCTTCGGTGCAAACTTCTGGAACATGGCAATCTTGTCGGATATGCTGATAAAAACAAGTTAGAGTTCCTTGAAGCCTCTTCTTCATCTTCTTCGCCTCCACTTCACTCATTCCCTTCCTCCTTTTCCAAAAAGGGTAAGACAGATATCCAAACCTTACTGTGTCTTCCATATCTTAGGAATTTCTTATCATGCATGCATGTCACATATGAATCTCATCAGGTTCAAAGCCAAAGAGCAAACCAAAGGCACAAAAGACTGAAGAGGAGAAAACATTCAAGAAAAGAGCAAAGTACTTTCTAGCTGCTCAGTTTCTAGCAGTGGTTATTTACTTATCCGTGATGGGAGGAGTTAGTAACGATGAGCTGGAGTATGAAGATGATGATTAGTACACCTAAAGCTCTCAGGCAAACTCTTTTTTCTTCTTTGTAGACACAATAATCTCTCTGCTTTTTCTTGAATGTTTAGTTAGAGAGAGAGACTAATGATGTGAGGTAAATCACACATTATAATCATTTTTCGTTCTGAAGTTGGAAGATTCTATTAACTCCTTCTGGTTTTAAGACGATGTATTAGCATCTTATCGTTAGCAGGGGTATTATATCATAAGTATACTATTAAAATATAAAATTTGAGTAATTACATGTGATTGTTTTATATGTTTTTGAAATTTTAGAAATTTTATATAATTATCTATACATAGGATCAAAAACAATTGTAATTAAAACTGTATATCAAAGTACAATTGTAACTAGAACTGCATATCAAATTTTAGAATTTAAAGAACCTGATTTTATATATCTTTTTAATTTTTAGTGTTCGAGTGATGAAAAATAAATGGAATATCATAGGGCTTGATTGGTAATATTAACAAGTACTATAATGCCTTTTTAAAAAACAGTTAGTAGAATATTTGTATTTAAAATATATAAAGTTTCAAAACTAATTTAATATAATTTATTTATTTGTTTAATAATATCAGGAAAATTATATTTTTTAAAAAAATCTTAAAGAAAGAAATAATTTTATCAAAATAACTTAATTTTAAATTATTTAAAAAAAATTAAAAATAATATTTTAAGTTTTTCAACTAAATTTAACAATTTAAAAATTAATTATGGTCATGATTTAATATAACCATAATGATTTAAAAAAAAAATTAACATAACCATATTCATGGTTATCTTTAATATTTTTTGTGTTTTTATTTATTTTGGTTATTACTCGATTTAAATATTGTTTTGAAGTTTATTCTCATTTCGTTTGTTTGTTTTGATCTGAGATTTAGAAAATGTTTAAAATTTAAAATAATTAAAGAGATACATACTTAGGTTAAGATATGTACTTGATGCACTATAAGTATTTTATATTTATTATTTATTTGTATATTTTTGTATATTATGAAATAATAAAATAATAAGTATATATATATATATTAAATAACTAAAAAATCAGGTACTATTATGTAATAAGTTGGCGTATGCATATAAATCTATATGTCTTGTTTATTCACAATGAGGATAAATAAATCAAAACAATCAATCTTATATTCATATACGATGTATAATTAAATTTAAATGATATTAACATAGATATATAGCACACTTTTAATATGTATATTTATTAAATGAGGTTCTACTCATATGATTTTATGATTATTTGCATATTTGTGTAACAAAACTTTACACCAAGATTTTTTTTCTAATGTGAGATGTTTAGTAGTTTCAATAATTTATAATTATTTTTAAAAAACAATGACAGATTTCAAAATTATAATATTAACTTTTCAATATATGTTCAATGCAAATATCAAAATATAAGTATGTCTTTTCATACGATGTTTAGTTTAATTTAAACGATATGAATATATATATATATATATTAACATAAAACCTATAAAAAAAATTTATATGGTGTTATAATCATTGTATCTCAATATTGAAAAAAAATTAAACCTTGAACATAAAAACTTATGTGAGACTTTTAACAGTTTTAATAATTTATACTCGTTTTGAAAAATTTGAAATACAACATACACAAAAAAATCTACATTTTTATTATATTATTATTATAATTGTGTAAGTTATTATAATAAGAAAAAAATAAACAAAATGATAAAAAGTTATAGAATTTTATCAAATCTTTATTGTTTACAATTATTAATTGCCATATATATATATTTTTAATTACATTAGGTAATTTTGTAGGTTTTATTTAAGGAAAGTTAGCGAAAAAATAAATTTAATATATGCGACCAAATATAACCTGCAAAATATTATATTGCTAGATAGTATAATTTTTAGACTATACTTTATGCTTGAAACTCTAAAATTCTTCTATTGTGAAATAAAATGCATAGAGATGTGTCACGTAGGATTGAGTTAGTTTTTAACTAAGACAAATTTAAAGTTACATTTTTTCAAATGCTTCTCGATTAATATATAGGGAATTGTAGCAATATTGTGTATGGGGAAATACGTTGGCAAGAAATTAGGAAAAACGATAAAAATTAAGGACCGGCCTGTAAAGTAACTTGCGAATTGTGGACCACATGAAAAAGATTTCATCAAGTGTCTTGATGCTCGAGATTTTTATTCATGCCTCTGGCTGTTTCATTTAATTACGAAACGCCATTAAGTTTAGTAGATTAGTTTAGTAGCCCCTGGTTTTTTTAGTGGATTCACGTAGGAGTGTCAAAATGGATTAAATAGGTCAACCCAATCCATAATTCAAATGAATCGATTGTTAATAGGTCATGGATCAAACCAACCTATTTATTAAATGAGTTGTGATGACCTATAATCCATGAAATTACATGGGTATGGACCAGATGGGTTAATGGTTGACCCATCAATCCAACATATTTGTCTAAACTTAAAATAGACAATTTTAAATAAACTCAACCCAACATCTTTGTTCAAACCTAAAATAGATCATTTTAAATGAATTATCCGCGAAGTCCAATTATTAAAAAGAGTGTCCAGCATTATTTTGGGTGGCGGGAAAATATGATTTTGCGATTTCAGCAGAAAAATGATATTGCGGTTTTGGCGGGAAAACGTAATTTTGCGGTTTTGGCAGAAAAACGTGGCACGATTTTTGCGGGAAAATATGATTTTGTGGTTTTAGCGAGAAATATTACTTTGCGGTTTTGATGGGAATACGTGGCTTTGGCGAAAAAACGTGGTTTTGCGGTTTTGGCCGGAAAACATGATTTTGCGGTTTGGGCAGGAAAATGTGATTTGTGGTTTTGGCTAAAAATATGATTTTGCGGTTTTGATGGGAAACGTTGTTTTGGCGGGAAAACGTGGTTTCGCGGTTTTGGCGGGAAAACGTGTGGCGGGAAAACGTGATTTCACGGTTTTGGCAGGAAAACGTGATTTTGCGGTTTTGATGAAAAACGTGGTTTTGTGATTTTGATGGAAAAGGTTTTGCGGTTTTGGCGGGAAAACGTGATTTTGGGGTTTTGATGGAAAACGTAATTTTGCGGTTTTGATGGAAAACGTAATTTTGCGGTTTTGATGGAAAACATGATTTTGCAGTTTTGGCGGAAAAACTTGGTTTTGCGGTTTTGGCGGAAAAATGTGATTTTGGGGTTTTGATGGAAAACGTGATTTTGCGGTTTTTGATGGAAAAATGTAATTTTGCGGTTTTTTGGGAAAACGTGATTTCATAGTTTTGGCGGGAAAACATGATTTTACGGTTTTGATAGAAAACGTAATTTTGCGGTTTTGACGAAAAAACGTGATTTTGCGGTTTTAACGAAAAACATGATTTGCGGTTTTGGCGGAAAACGTATTGGTTCAGTCCAATTGAAAAACTTTAATTTGGAGATAATGAGGTTTGTTCTTAATTATTTGATTTTAATTAAAAATTAAATGGGTATGAGTTGACCCAACCCAATAGACTCATTAACTTGTTAACTCATTAACTTATTAACCCATTAATCTGTTAACCCATTAATCTGTTAACCCATTAACTTGTTAGCTCATTAACCTATTGGGTCAAAAATAAACAGTTCATTCGATTAATAGATCAATTTGGGATGGGTCAACTCATGGGTCATGATCCATTTTGACACCCTTAGATTCACGTTTTGATAAATACTTGACCCAATGGGCTATTTTGTCATGACTTGGAACTATAATAGATTTAGCATTTGTTGTTTTTAGAGAAATTTGCTTTCGTACCAAAAACCTAAAAACCTTATGCGTATTTAGCAAAATACCTAATGAGGCAAAAACCGTTACTGTTTATCAATATCAATTTACCCTCATACCCTTTCGTCATACCCTCGCACCTGCCCTTAGCCAACGGGTAGCACCACTCACCACTCTTCCATGCGCGATTAATTGTAGTTACCAAAGATACGCCATTTCTTTTGTGTCAGATGCTATAGTTTATCAAGACGTCTCAGGCTTGTAATCAAAGAAAACAGAGAAGTTCAAAATTGAGTTTATAACCTACAGACCAAAACCAAATCTCTGCCCCCATCTCAAATTAACCTCAATACGGTAGCATATGGAGGAGAGCGACGGCTTGCGGAGGCCTCCTTGTCGACTTCCGAAAAGAATATTCGCCGTCGGTGAAGAACCCACCGGGGTTAGGGTTACTCCGTATCACAAGGCTGACGAGATTAGGCAAATCCTCAAAGCACTTACTCCCGATGAAATTGAAGAGGTTAGTGCTTCCCCATTTGGGAAATTGATAGAGACAGCAGACCAACCAATTTTCTCGGGGCGGTTTGGAAGATACATATTATCAAGAAAATTAAAGGTCTTCAAGAAGCACGAAGCATGGTTCTTGTTCGCCAGAAAACCTATAAGGTTTTCAATTAGGGAGTTTGCTTTGGTCACAGGTCTCAATTGAAAAAAGTTTGAGAAACGAACCAAGAAAAAGTCGATCAAGAACTCCATCGCCTAGAAACATTACTGGTATGAGCTTTTTGGAACCCTCACCAATATTCATGTCTCATCAGTTATTAAGATGCTCGAGAGAAAGAATGTGGGTGATCGTGAAAAGAGGTTAAAGTACGCTTACCTTGTCATTCTCGCTGCTGTTATACTCCCCCCCACACATACACCACGTATCTCACCCGAAGCCGCTGAGATGATCAAATATTTGTATGTGTTTTTTTGCGTATCCATGGGGAAGGGTCTCATTCAACTTGTTGATGAGCATCATTAAGGAGAGGAAGGAGGTATCCCTTTCACAAAACACCATAGCCCTAAAGGGTTTTGTGCTCTCGCTCAACTTGTCATGATTGAGTGTGTACCAGCGCTTACTGAAGTGGTCGAGGATGGAAGTTCATCTGGTTCTGAAGATGAAGATAATTCACATGTGCCTGACAAAGGGGGCAAAAAAGCATCAGCTCGGGCCACGCACGCGACATTTATGTGGCAGGGAAGGTATTTGATGTCATAGCTTTCTTTTAGATTTGTTTAACTAGGTCTACAGATTAAATATGTGAATATGGTAATGTCTTTTCAGATCAGATGATATGTGTTGTATTTTTAAAAAAATTGCAGGCTTTAGTACAGTAAATCATGTTAAGATGTTGGCGTCTCCAATATGGTTAACCTTATCAACGAACACCAAAGCTTCTTCTCGGAATATTTCGTTGGTGGGGCAACCAAATATGATGTCAGTAGGATGCGTGAAGAGGTTAAAGTCGATGTTGTTAACCGGAAAACTGGAAAAACGAAGGCTAGTAGTAGTTCTCAGACTCATGAGGGTGTCGATGTCGATTTGGTGGCTTCTTTAGTCAGAGAAAAGCTCAAGGAGGATTTTCAAATTCTTCACGGGTCGATATCAACAATGCAGGAATCACTTACCGGCTATACACATACAATTCTTGTTCATTTCAGCGAGTTGTATGGAGCAGTTCAAGATAGTGTTGCCAAAATCACAACGCTCTCCGCCCAACTACAAATCATCGCCACCCCCAGAGCACGCTCTTCATTAGACAGGGAAGACCGGCGTCCCACAGTGGTGGACGCGAGCACGCAAACCCTGCCTGGCGCTACAACCATAATCTCAGATGCAATTAATTTTGCAACACGTTCAACTCATGATGAAGCAAATGTAAGTTTGGTTGTAGCCGGTTACCGTCATGATGATACAGCTACAAATATTTTTCTTTTGCTAACATAGTCTGCTAACAGGAGGGTGACACTAACATAGACGTACCAACAGCGGTGAGTGGGGCCACGGAGAGGTGTGCCGAAGGAGTACTTCAGGCTGATGAATCACCACCCCTGTCGACTGAGTCTGAGCTAGACTTGGTATGTTTATCGACATCGTACTTTTAGTCGGTAATAGACAAATCATGACAAGATAAAATGACTATTTTTTGTCTAACGTATTTTACTAACAAAAAGGTGACACTATCATGCACACAACTACAACAGTGAGTGAGGGGGGACAGAGAGAACTGCCCAAGGAGGAGTTGAGGCTGATCAAGCAGCACCTCTGCCGACTAAGTGTGACCAAGACTTGGTATGTTTACTATCTTGAAACATTGGTTGACTTTACATAGTATACTTAATTGTATTTATGTACTAAGTCTCGGTTAATTCTCCAATGTAGAACCTTGATCCTGCTTTGTTGTTTCCCAACCCAACCTTCTCGCTTGGACTGACCCAGGAGGAACATGTGGATCATGGGAATAAGGAAGAAATCATTGCTTTGGTTCAGGATTCCCTGAATATGGATCAAGGTGAAGGTAATATTGAAGAACCTCCAATTGGTTGTAGGAGAGGCAAGAGGCAGAATGTCCCTACGAAGGTGCTCATGGGTGAGTATCAATGTGATAAGACTTTCTTGAATCGTGCCAGAAAGGCGGTTGCAGATGTCATCTACAAGGGAGGGCACATAGATTACGCAGCTAAATTTGCTGCTTTGCTTGACAAGTTGAAGATGCCTTTGTAAGTCCAAACATTTCTTTAGACAACTATTTACGTGTGTAGCATATAGTTGTCTTGTATAGCCGGCTACAATGTATATCTACTTTCACATGTGTAGTTCCATATCAACCGTTAGTAGGGATATTGACAGCACGGAGCTTTTCGAGGTTGTTCAGAGAACAACCCACCTATCAACTAAGGTTGCCTTATCTGCTTATTTTGTTGTTATTGAATGGTGCGCAGATTTATTTTGAATATGACGTCCCAATTTTTTTGTTATGCCAACAGGTTGTCGATGTCCTTATGTTCTACACAAGCACTTTGTTCTGGTCTCAATCTTCTGAGGATGAACAGCCCGCTTCCGTGTTTATGGATACGCAGTTCGTCTCCCACTTCACCAAACAATATTTAAAGTTCTCAAATGTCCCAAAAAAAAGGAAACTTCAAATTTTCGGAAGATGTTGTTGGTTTGTTTCGCATGCACCCTTCAAACCCTGAAGCAGTGTGTTTATATTTCCCTTTCAATCTTGATGGGAAATGTTGGGTAGGGATATGTGTAGATTGCTCTAGTTGAGTCGTCACTGTTTTGGACTGCAATCATGGGCTTCGCACTGATTACATGATGAACAAGGAAATAAGACATATTGCGCTGATGTTTCCATATCTTCTCAAGTATGTTGGAAGGAACTTGGGTGTGAGAGAGGGGAAACCTATGGCAATTGAGAGGCCCCAGAGCATTCCTCAGCAAAATGTAATAATATAGTCTGTTGTGTCATATGTGCTTTTCATCCAAGCTCATGCTGTAGGTGGGGTTAATGCGTGCAAATGTATTACTCCGAACGTCCTTGATAGCCACGTCGAGCGTTTTGTTGTATCCCTATATGAAGCAACTGTTGGTCCCCTGTGATTTATTCCGTTCTAGTATTTATGTATTGTCTCATTTTACTATCTGATTTCACAACTTTGAACTTTATGTTGGTTTGTTTCATCAATCTTAAACTATCTTTCAATCAATGCATGAACGTGAGACAATCGTATTGTATTTCGTTTAACCGTCCAATGTCTCAAATAGCCAGACTTTGCTAATGTTGGATGGGCATATCGAGTACTTATATTTCACAATCGTCTGGTCATCGTTGTGTACAGGTCACCATTTTAACTGTACAATTAAGTCTCGCTGGGGTATATAAACCATAGCCACTTACTTATCTCCAAAAAGTTGGCAATTGACACATTAACCTTCTCTTGTTAGCGGCGGGTGCGTTACCAAAGTTTAGATCTTCAACAAAGGTGAAACTGTCCATCACTTAATCCCTTTAATTCTCACATCTGATACGTTAGCCTTATCGCCGGTGGGTTACGTTTTTTGGTAGGTTTAGGAGATGGACATTGTGTTAGGTCCTGACATACCTCGTAGCTGTCCCTGTGGCGCACCGACAATTGTCTTAACATCAAGAACAAAGGAAAATCCTGGTAAAAGATTCTACAAATGCGGAGCAGTGTTTGGGGAAAATTAGTTGTTCAAATGGGCCGACGAAGCCCTAATGGAGGAGTTGGAATCATTATCGGCCAAACATGAGGAGATGGCGAATGACTTCACTCAAATCAAGGACCAGCTGGAGGACATAAAAACAGATATTACGGAGATTGTACAAGTGGTGCCGGCTCTTTCAAAAAAGGTTCGCTAGTAACGTTAACAATGTTGGGAAATATAATTTTAATTACTAAATCTAACGGTGGTTGTAGTTAGAGCCTCTTGTAGTTATATATGTTGTTCTGTAAACAATAACGGCCTAGATCTATTTGATTTCAAAACTAGCAACTTTTTTATAACAATTATGTAATCTGGCTAATCTATGTTTGTTGCTTTCGGTTGTCAAATCTCATCGTATCCGGTTAAGCGGTCCTGCTGTCCTAGACTTGTTTCTTTTGGAGAAAAAATTGTTACTTATTAGGGTTTGGTGTTAGAGTTTTAGGTTGACCAGATTAGGGTTAAGTTCCTGAGCTTAGGGTTTACTGATTTGGATTTTGGGTTAACGGTAATCTGGTACGGCCAGAAAAATATATGTACGGCTAACTATTATTATAGTTGGATAAATGATGAAAATTATGGTTATAATAATATATTTGTATGGTTAACTATTTTTATGGTTAAAACACTTGAGTTTAGATTTAGTTGTTATGCTTTAGGGTATACTGTTCCCCCTTCATCGGTTAGGGTTGAGAGATTTAGTGGATAAGGTTTAGTTATTTAGTGGTTACGGTTTAGGGGTTAGAGTTTAGGGTTTACCCTTCACTCGTTAGAGTTTAGTGATTTAGCGGTTAGGGTTTACGATTACAGGTTTCAGGTTTATGGGTTTAGGGTTTAGTGAATTAGGGTTTAGGGTTTAAGATGAAGTGGTTTAGTTATTTATTTTAGTGTTTAGGATTTAGGGATAAGGGGTTAGGGTTTTTGTGGTCATGTCTTATGCATTTTGAGTTAAAGGTAATTGGATACGGTTACAATAGTAGTTGTACGTATAACTAATATTATTGCCGGCTAACATCCGTTAATTATGGTTCACAGTTTAGTACTTAGGGTTTAGGGTTTACCCTTCACTGGTTAGGGTTTATGATGTAGGGTTTAGGGTTTACCACTTCATTAGTTAGGTTTTTGGGTTTAGGGTTTAGTGTTTAAGGTTTTGGGTTGTACTTGCTAGGGTTTACTTTTTAGGGTTTATATAAATGGTAAACTATTATTATTTATGGGTTAACGGTAATTGGATGCAGTTACAATAATAGTAGTACGTATAACTCCTATTATCGCTAGCTAACTGGTGTTTTTTAGGGTTTGCACTTCAGTATTTAGAGTTTAGGGTTTACCCTTCACTGGTTAGGGTTTAGGGTCTAGAGTTTACCACTTCAGTAGATAGGGTTTTGGGTTTAGGGTTTAGAGATTTCTAGTTTAGGGTTTACTTTTTAGGGTTTAAGGTTTAGAGATTTAAGGTTTTGGTGAAGTGGTTTAGTTATTTATTTTAGGGTTTAGGGTTTGGGGTTAAGGAGTTAGGGTTGTTGTGGTCATGTCTTATGGATTTTGGGTTAAAGGTAATTGGATACGATTACAATAATAGTTGTACGTAACTACTATTATTGTCGGTTAACTGGTGTTCATTACTGTTCACAGTTCAGTACTTAGGGTTTAGGGTTTACCACTTCATTAGCTAGGGTTTTGGGTTTAGTATTTACTGTTTAGGGTTTAGGGTGTACTTGCTACGGTTTAGTTTTTAGGGTTTATATAAATGGTAAACTATTATTATTTATGGGTTAACGGTAATTTGACACGGCTACAACAATAATAGTTGGTAAACTATTACTAGGGTTATTGCTTGGGTATATATAGATGGAAACTATTATTATTTATGGGTTAACGGTAATTGGATATGGTTACAATAATAGTTGTACGTATATTTATTATTATTACTGGCTAACTGGTGTTAATTATTGTTTACACTTCACTATTTAGGATTTTGGGTTTACATTCTAGGATTTATTTAATAGGGTTTAGGAGTTAGGGTATAGGGTATAGGGTTTAGGGTTCATGGGTTTAGGGTGCATGGAGTGTTTTATCTGGGTTTTATGTTATGTCTTATGGTTAGCTATCTTGCAATGTTGAACTAATGTTACACAAGCGTTTATCCAAATCCCTTATATACCCAAGATGGTGTCTTAACAGTTATATTAAACATAAGCGGCCTGTTAATCCACCATCTCCATCAACCATTCCGTCCATTACAAGTCCGCCCTTCGCGATAAGTTCCCTTCCTAGCTCTTTCACACAATCGATCTCTTATATTGGGTTCTTGCAAGTGGCCTTGTTGTGGCCAATACCCTTGCACCTGCTGCACACGATCTTGCGTCGAACACATTTCATCTACATGCACATGAATTGTGAAGCCCTGTTATATCACAGCGATGAAAAAATATAAGTAAAAAATTCAACCAACCTACCCGTTGCACTCCTTTGGAAAAGTACCTCAACTTCTTAGGCCTCCCTGGTGGACGGCGTGTTGCAGGAGGTGCTAAATTGAGGGCAGACAGATAATGTTGGAGGTTTATACCACCGGTTGAACCTGTCTCTAGCAGGATCGTTCCTTCATACGCACGCCTGAGGTTGGTGACCTTGAATGGTTCAATCACAAGATCATTGACATTTATCTTAGCTTTCAGGGCCGCAACTACAGCGTGGGAGCATGGTATGGTTAGCATCTGAAATTCGTAACAGCTACAAGTCATGGTGTTTAGGTTAACATGAAAACTAACCACACTCTTGTAACGTATCTCGTAGTCCTTTTCAGCAATTTCGACAACCTCGTAGCCACCTGTCATCTCGAAGTTCGCTGTCATTATCCCTTCAATACGAAGTGTAACTACACCACCAATCTTATTAGCCGCTTCACGCCTTGTTGCGAACCATGTTGCCAGTTTTGAACGTATGAAATCAATCAATGGGACAATCGGAAACTCCCTCGCTTCCCTCAAGACCGAATTCCATGATTCAGCCAAGTTACTGATCATCACGTTGTACCGGTTACCGGGGAGATGGGCCCGGGCCCAGTGTTGGAAGCCAATATCTATCAAGTACGCTGCACACGACGGATTCATCTCTTTAATCTCGTTGAAAGTTGTGTAGAAATCGTGCAACCTATATGTTCTTGCTGCCTTTGCAACAAGGTGTTCTAAATGCCTCCCGCGGAAATTGGACCTGATATTTCTCTTAAGATGGACGACGCAAACACAGTGGCCTGCTTCCGGGAAGACCTGAAATTTAAATTTCTATTAGCCGGTAATATAGCTTCTTACATATGTAATTTTATACATACCAATATACACCACAACTTAACAGGCTAATATTTACAAAACGTGGTTACTGAAAACGTTAACCCTTTAACATGTACCTTGCTAATGCCTTTGTAGATAGAGGGATGTCTGTCAGATACGAATACCAACTCACGCTCATTCAACACAAACTGAGATAGGTTTTGGAAAACCACTCCCACGAGTTGTCATTTTCGCTATCCACAATGGCAAAAGCTAATAGGAATATCTAGTGATTGCCATCTTGTGCTGAAGCTGTCAGCAAACAACCTGCATATTTTCCTTTTAAATGGATCCCGTCAATGATCACCACTTTCCTCATTGCTTTATAACCTTCAATACATGCCCCTAAAGCAAGGGACATGTATTTGAATCGATTGCCTCCGTGATGTGTCGGCTCAGTGTGCAAGTTAGCCAACGATCCAGGATTGGCTAACACCAGGTTATTAAGATAAGCCGGCAGCTTGATGTATGAGGCACTGCAGGTTCCATGGCCACTATCAACAGCCTTATCCCTCGATTTCCAGGCCTTCCAGGATGAGATTTACATGTCGTGGTCACCTCTCATCATCAATCAGATCTCTCTTGATTTTGGTCCCATTACGTTCCCAGCAAATTTTGATTTCATCAGCTCCCCAATAACAGCTGAAGTAGCTTGGTTCTGGTACCCACCACAGTCGGTTATAGAACAGGTATGGGTGCTGATAACTCTCCTCACCTCAAAAACTTCAGATTCCTTCAGCTTTATTGCATACACGCGCCATGGGCAAGATGCACTGACACATTGCAATACCATCATCCCGAGATCAGACTTTGCGCTTCTGAAGCAAAACTTGTTTGCAACTGCAAACATTGCAACATGGTGCTTGAATGCCTCACGGTTACTGAACAACATTCCAATTTGTATGTCATTTCCAAATGATACGTTTCACCTGAGGCAAGGCAATTTAAACTAAATTTGTTTACTTCTTCGTAGACAGTGTAGGAAAACAAACATATAGACATTGTCCAACCGGTTAAAGATATTAATGACTTTAAAGCTTGATACATTCATAACTTTAGATATTCATACACTCTAACCAGTTAACTAGAATTTTTCACTAAGAGCTACACCTTTGAATATTCTTCAGCAAGTCAATTTGAACAAGTGGGGAACAATATATGATGATGACTATAGTTTAATCGTAGAACATTTACAACAACTGGTTCAAATTTAACCAATTCCTATATGGCAACCGGTTTACAAGATTATTGGCGTCACATCAAATTATACCTCAACAATTTAAGCACACATACTTTATATCCGGCCAACAATATTGTTTTCATTCATTGATTTTTTGATAATTGGTCAACAATTAATTAAAATATAGTGTAACCGGCTAACAATAAAGTTTACCTTCATTGATTAGTAGGTAACTTGTTACAAGATTTTCACTTAAAACTTAACAACATTAGAGTTTTTACAAACATGTAACATAACCTTACTTTTGGCATTTAAGCTGCTGACAAGTACATCATTTTCATACAACTGGAAAACATCAAACCCCTAAGGACGGTCTCTTTATGCCGCCAACAACCGGAATAGTAATGTCAAATAAGATACCAAAAAAACTAAAGATAGCCTCGGTTAATTAAAAGTTTAACCCTCAAAAACATTCTCCCCAGGGTTAAACTTGTTTTTAACTGACCATTTAACATACCATACCCTTTCAGCGAGACAACATAATAAACCTACTACCATATTTAACATTGCAGTTGAAATAACTTTCTTTCAGAACCCACCCTCGTTCTCGCTACCCTCCGACGATGTGTTACCGGCTTTAGCAGCTGCCGGTATTTGACCACCACCTGCAGCTAAAGCTCTTCCCACACTCACCTTCACCGTCTCAGCCGGTTTGCTCTTGTTGCTCTCGTCATATCCATCCAGATCGACAACTTCTATCACTGAGACATAAGTCGAAATTATTCATCTGGATACATCTAAAAGTACACTACAAAAACTTCTAATAAGAAAACAAAGATACATACCGTCACCTCTTCCCACAGTTGTTGTAACCTCTGGTCCAAGTTGAGTACAAACGATGGCATTGAAAGATGACGACGAATCCCCGCATGTGTCTCCTATTACTCCTATCCTTGTCTCCTCTGGACCAAACCCAACACGAATTTCATTCTGACTGGAAATGTAGAATACTTCCTCATCATGTTCTTGATTTGCTTCAATGACAGCTTTCCAGAAGGCCGCGTCCTCTGAGATCTGACGACCACCACTTTGTGTGTTATCCACCTCAGGGTAGTCGAATAAGTCAAGGCCTACATCCCAAAGAACAGAAGGTGCAACTGTAGCGGGGATGTGAGGTGATGGTTGGGGCTAGAAGGGCATGACACTCCCTGTTTACCACACCCAAAACAAATGGCTATAAATGTAAGAGGTGATGAATAACAATTAATAATTACAGATGTAATAGGAACGTCAGGTAATATGTACAGTTGCAGAGGTGATTAATAACAATTAACCGGTCAACAATATGTTAGTACTTTGTATCATACCTACGGTTTGAGTACCGTTTCCAGACGCAGCCACTACGTTCTGAGAAACATCAGCCATCTCAGCATCGTCATCTAGCTGAACGATCTCCATTCTTCGGATCACACCCTCCCCGGTTCTGCGTCCCAGAATCCTATCAGCAGACGCCATCTCCATAGCTACACGGTGGAGGATAGCCATCTCCACCTCCCCAAATATCTCTCTCATTACACTTTCATTCATAGCTAGCCTCTGTCCTAGCACCAACCCTGAAACAGATATAGATTCATCAAGTTTCTGTCGGAAATATAAACATAGTTTTATGTGAAAGTCATAAGAAATCGTTTAGAATTACTTACTCTCGTATCTTTCCCTTGGTCTTTTGTCTTGACCTCCTCCCTCAACATAGGTGGAAGATCCTATCATGAAATCAGAGCGAGAGAGAAACTCAAACTCTGCTACGCTTTTTGCTCCAAAAGTACAGAGGGGGGTTATGTCAGTTAGAGGTGGCCTCTGGCTGATCAAGCTCACCAAGTCCTCTGTCGTTTCAATTCTTATCGGCGATGATAGGCCACTCGGAAAGAGCATCCAATTAGGCATGCCATAGGTAATGAGAACTGGAGTGTCATTGCCGAGCATGTAGCATTCTCTCACTGTAGAATCAATCACCGGAAAAGTCTCAGGCGAATCCATGTACATGGTAAAGCCGTAATCTTCGTGGTTAGGGACAAAGTACCACTGCTCTTATTCGTTTTTCTTCCAATCCCCATGCTAGATTCTGAAAACACGAGCCATTCCTGCAATAAATGATCTTTTAGTCAGTTTATTTACTAGGGAGAACCAATCATTGAAAAACAAAGGAGAAAATGCTCTGTAACATTAATAAAAACTCCGACATACAGAGAATGGATCTCTCATCTACTTACGACACTATAGATTTATAGAAACAGAAGAATCTTCATTACCTTTTTCACTCTCTTCCTCGCACGAATCTTCACTTAACTTGTAACTTAACTGAAGTTTCGTTTCTTGAAAAGCTGAAACCGTCTACCTCTCCTTTATAAAGGCACATAGAAGCAAGTATAAGCGATGTAATTTAATTAATGAAAAAATATTAAAAACCAGAGCGTAATCTTTCCAAATATTTTGTTAACAGTGCAGCCGTATGCGTCAGAGATTTTGTGTGGGGGTAATATTTTAACTTACTGATGCAGGTTATGCTAATGTACACCAAAATCTTATTCCTATCTCGCCAAATCTATACTTGATCTTCTGTCAGAAGCGGTGATCGTAAGCGAAACCGGGGAAGCCGAGGAGTCATCCGGGCAGGGTCTTTTGGTCATTTCCTCTTCTCCTCCTTGGACACATAGGCCACTCTTTTCTTCTCTTTGGTATTCACCTAATATGCCAATCTGTTTTGGTTTTACAGCTAAATTGCTCTTGTTTTTAACTTGAAATCTATAGAGCTTAATTTCGTCCCAATCTATTTATTGGGTCAATAATATCCAAGGTTTCATAGATTTTACACATGTATATGGTCTTTGTGAAAAGAAAAAAAAATACATGTATATAACCCTGGTCTAATACAACAGATAAACTGAAAAACATTTAAACATCAAACCGAAAATTGGTATGGGTTCAATTTGCTACTCTTAAAATCAGTATCATGATAAAATTTTGAGCTGATTAAGCTGCCATTAGTAAAATGTATATGAACAGCTGGTCCTTTTACGCATTTTCCTTTTTCTTACCATTTATATGACAAAAAGATCCATTTTCACTTCTTTCTTTGCCCGCTAAAAATTATTCATATGGAGTATCAAACTGAAAATATTAAATTACCGAACTAAATTATTATATAGGCATCTACATGAACCGTATTTTCAAGATAACTAAAAACGGGATTTTTTTTACAACAAAAAAGCAAAAAAAACTATCCTATATTCGGCACTAGATCAGAGACCCAAGCTGGTGTCGACGAGCCAACACAGTACACGACTGAAGGGGAGATACGAGCACCTCGTGCCATTTTATCCGCCATTGAAACTTTGTTGTACTAATAAATTCCCTATATTAATAAAGAAGCATTATAATATATTTTGGTAGTTAACTGTCATCACTATAATGACTCTTAAAATCTTTAAAAAATAGATTGGTTCATTTAAATATATTTTTTTTTTACATCAACAAACAGATTCATACTGACTCTGCGAACTAAACTGGTAGCTCTGTATCCATGTGAACGACAAAAGACGATTACTTTTTGGCACTTCGTGCCAGACTGTCCGACCGTGAGTTCAGCGTTCTTGGTACATAGATAATTCTTGAGCTCTGAAAACTCACTCTCAACATCTTGATATCTTCTAGATAAGTTGCAAAAGCCGGCCATTCTTCTGGTTCCGAAATCATCTTCACCAATTGAGAACAATCCGTTGCAAAAGTTACATGATATTGACGTAGATTCCTCATACTTTCCATTGTCCAAATAAGAGCCTCCACCTCTGAGTGAAGCGGTGAAAGACTTGCTCTAACATTTCTTGCTCACATTAATCCCACATAACCCTCAAGTGTATTGTGCCATCTTTGTTCATCAAAAGCCTCATTCTCTTTTCAGGATCCATCTGTGTAACACCAGCGAACTGGTATCAGGGGGAGGTTGCTAGTTTCGCCCTGTTGTACTTGAGTCTGAGACCGAACCGATTGAGCCTCCATCCACAGAGTTGATTATGTCTCTGCACGTTGTAGCGTATCCCTAGGATCCACATCCAAATTGCTAAAGTTCTTACCATTTTGTCCTTTCCAAAGATACCATAAAATCCATGCAAACTGATCATCACTCATCTTGGGTATGACTCGCCAAAACAGATGATCCAAATTTGTAAATAAAGATTCCATTAGAAAAAGTGTCAGGATGTAGGGTATCTTTGATAATGCCCAAACCTGACGTGCAGGCGGACACTCAAAGAAAACATGATTTACCGATTCTTCTGGCGCTCCACATCTATCGCAATATATATCTCCATGTAAACCTCGCGCCTGCAGATTTTTCTTCACAACAATGCATCATGAAAGTAATTTCCATAAGAAATGTTTCATCTTAGGAGGGCATCGAATCTTCCAGCAGTGGGCTTTCAAAGCGTCTACTGTGGGTCCTTGTCTTTCAAGCGGTTGTCCTTTATCGGGGTAGACTCTTTCAACCTGGTACCCCGACTTCACCGTCTATTTTCTATTCCTTGTAAAATGCCATCCATCCCTATCCTCCATTTGAAATCTGCTGAGAGGGATACTCTCAATAATTTTAGCATCCTGAGGATCAATCAAAGCCCTAATAACATGTGTATTCTAGCCTCGCATATCATTATTGATATGAGAAGCCACCGTGAGTTCCGGATACAAAAGATGTTAATTTTTGTTTGCTGGTCTTGGGCGAGTGGTTGGAAGCCATGGATCATTCCATACTGAGATAGAGGATCATGTTCCCACCCTTTTGATTAGTCTTTTGCTAACCAAAGATCTAGCAGATATCATACTTCTCTAGCCGTATGACGGAGAATATGATCGAATCGGTTCTAGGGGTGACGCATTCCGATAGTACTGACCCTTAAACACACGAGAGAACAAAGTATTTGGTTTCTCTATCAAAAGCCATAACTACTTACCAAGCATTTTCCCTGTAATAGTTGACGGGACCTCCTCCAAAAAAGTATCAAAATCCGATGGCGATGTGGTAGTAAATAAAGACTCATAGTAGTTGACTGCCACTTTTTCCATCCCTTTTTCCTCCGTTATCCAATTTCCCGCGTCATCATGAAGTCCCACTATTTTATTGTGTACTCATCGTTTTTTGGTTAAAGAATGATAAAACTTGGTATTCAAATCTCCCGATGAGTACTACATATTACGCCTCTTCTGTTGCCAATAATCCTCTTCATTCTTATAGGCATCTTGCAACTTCCTAGATATCTCTAAAATGTCTTCCTACGATCTATTATTATCCATTTGTACCTCCTCTCGGACTTTTTGAAGTTCTTGAATCTTGTCCTTTCCATATGGTGGATTATCCTTCCTCCACCTTGCAATCTCGTGCCGACAATTGCTAATCTTAGTAACCAGACCCCCTGTCTGACCGTTGTGTGATTATGTCCATCCAGGAACAATTGATTCCATAAGTCCATCTTGGCCAATCCATCTTTTATCAAATCTAAATTGTCCTCGTCTCCTGTAAACCTTATCATCCATAGAGGCAACAATTGGACGATGATCTGATCCCACCATTCCCAAATATTATGTGTAAGAGCAAGAGAACATTGTGTGCCATTCCTCATTCGCTAATGCACGATCTAATCTGCATCGTACCATCACCGCACCTTTCCCTTTCCCTCGGCGTCCTTGCCATGACATTTTGTTTTCCCGAGCCGGGAATTCAAGTAGACCACTATTCCTAATCATGTTATTAAATGGAACAGAAGAATCCAGGCCTCTTAAAACTCCCCCTTCCTTCTCATGATTTCCCGTGATCTCATTTAAATCACCAATAATGAGCTAAGGCTCGGATCTTGATAAACCATATCGGGTTAATCTTTCCCAGACTTGTTCCCTTAATTCTTGGACCAGTTCCTCATATACAAATGTTAGAAAAACCTTTTCCCAAGTGCCACTGCTTCTACATCAATCATCCTATTACTGGAAAATAGAAGTTTTATCTGATATTCATCATTATAAAACAAAGCCAAACCTCCCCTTCTTTCCACCGGATCAACCGTAACCAAGTTGTCATAACCAAAAATGTGACTGAAAACCTTAGACAAATTCAAACTTTTGTTTTGTTTCTGATAAAAACAAAAAATCAGGTTTATGTTTATGTCATATTTCCCGAAGATAACTAATCGTCCACTTACATCTCATTCCTTTACAATTTCAGCTTAACACTTTCATAAAAAAACCAGAGGAGAAAAAGCGACTCCAGTGAGCCCATTAAGCTTGGCCGTGAAGAAGCCCAAAACTATTATATAAATATGCATCCATAAGAACCATCCACCTTCAAACCTTACGCATCTCTCGCTTACTCGGTTACTACCGCACAAACCAACAAGTCCAAAAGCCCAAGAACCTAAATCTCCAAGCCCATCATCGTTTCTACTAATTACAGAGAGCCCACAGTGATCATTATGCCTCAATGTGTGCCTGTATATGTGCAGCAACCATAGTTTCCCATCAAACACTTTGTCCCTACGTAGAAATACCCCTTATCATGCAAAACATTATCGTAACTATCCATAGTGTCTCGATCAAACGAAGAAACCTCTTGATCAAATATACCAGTGGAAAGAAAGCACCAAAATAAATGGAATACTACAAACAGCCACACCCAAATTTTAGAAGCAGCCTCCATACCCACTGACAAGACTCGAAATCCAAATTATATTCACGTATTGTCATTGTCTGGTTTAAAAAGACCAAAGACAAGACATGTTGCCAAACCAAGACCCCTTGTCCCCTTTTGCAATATCATATACCAACGCATGCTGAATCCATAGACGCAGACCACCAAAACAAAATCACCATAGAGACCCATAAACCACCAAGACCATTATTATTCCATTTCAAGAACACATAATTCAAATAAAAATACCACTGTACAATCCACTGGCAAAACTAAGGGAAATATAAATGCAAATACTGAAAGAGCTTATTAAAAAAAATAAAACGAGAAAAACCAAAAGCATTACGAGCTCGCTAAACCCATCCAATGCTTGTAGCTTCATAAAAAACCTTCTATGGTTTGGAAGAGGCAGTCTTAGGGATTGAGGGCCCCTTCTTCTCCTTATGCTTCACTCCTGCTCCTTGTCTAGCTGCAGGTTTAGATATCGTGCGTTTACGGGTGCCCATCATAGCTTGCACCACCCTCGCTTTGGGGGATCCTCCTACACCCGAAGCCTTAAATAAAATTTTTCTCACTCCTTTTATTTTCTCTCCTGCATCCATATTCTCTTCCTTGTCCTCCAAATTCATCTCCTCTAAAAACGTATCACTCAATCCTTCTTGAACCTGGTTCCGATCCCCATCTCCCTCCTTATCAGTTACATCCTGGAAACCATCTTCATCACTAGCCACCTCTACATTATCTCCTTATCCACCTTGATTCTCAGCCAAATCCATAACAGCATCCTCGATCTCATTATTCTCCCCCTAACTAGGACCTCATTAACAACATCAAGACCATTCTCTGCATCCTCAGATACCATGTTTACCTTCCTAACATCAGCACGGATTATCATTGGATCCACCAGTTTCGTCGGAGACTTTGATCCCTTTAAATGATCACCATTCTTACGTGTTTGCTGAGACTGACGATAGCCATCTTCCTCTCTCCTATTCGGCCTCCGGGATGACTTGCTTCTCTCCTTTACCATTCTCTTGCACGATCCGTATGAGAATTCTTGTGGCTACCACAATGCGAAGAGTGCCTTTGATATCCTTTTTCCGTTACTCTCACCCATTGAGCCTCATGCTCCTCATACTCTTTCTCCTTGCCCTTCCCTACATATCCTCTATGCTCATACCCCTTACCATTACGACCACCATATCCGTGAATGACCACTCTCTTGTAGCTTCTGGCTCTGTCATCATGTTTGGTACCAGTGATTTACAAGACTCTTCCTCCTCGCGGGGACTTCTCTCGTTCAAAGGGAAATGATCCACGTCATGAGAAAGTTTAGAACATAGCCCACATAAACAAAGGAGCTTCTCATACTTCAATGTTATCATGGCTTCCCCTCCTTCATGAAACTCTCCTCCCATAAAGTCCACCAAAGCAAATCTCGTTCTCTCCACAATCACCACCTTGATTCGACCATAATCTAAATCCACCTCCACCGTCTCACCGAGTGCAACCCCAATGCTTTGAAACGTTGGAGCATCCCAAAACTCCAGTGGGACCCCAATCACAGAAAAAAAAGTAGAGAAAAGTATACGAAAGATGATGTGGAACTGTGAAGAAACTCGCTGCTACTCTGCTCCTTTTATACTGACACCACAGAATAAACTTCCTCACACCCAAGGATCTCTGATTGATACAGTAGATATCCCCCTCCTTCATCCATGATATGGTAATAATAACCACATACGGATCGTATCCTCAAAGCAAAACCAAACTTTCCCAATTTTCATGACAATTAATGATTTTGAATGATGAAGATTTGATAACAATTTTTGTATCCTCCATCGTTTAAAAAAAATAATAATATTCTTACAAGAAATTAAACAATCACATTGATCAAATAATAAAAATTAAATTTTTAATATTCTATATTTTAAATTCTTTTAAACACTATAAATTACTAAGATTACTAAAAAATCTCAAAATGAAAATTTTGTAATCAATGGTTAAACTTTTTGGTTATAGAAAAATACATATAATCAGGCTTAATATATATTGAAAAAAAATATATATATATATATATATATATCATTTAAATAAAATAATATCATATATATAATACATAAAATGTTAATTTTAAAATTTGCATTGAGTAAGAAGCCACATTTAATAAATATTCATATTAATAAAAATAATATTTTGATACAGTAAATATAAAAATGTTAATAAAATCATATGAGTATGAAGGCTCGATTTTTAAATATTCCTTTTAAAATATACTATAATCTATGTAAATATTATTTAATTTTAATTATATACCATATAAAATAAAGAAATGATTTTTTTTTACCAAAAAAAGTTATTGTAAATAAAAAATAGAGTTTGTTTTATGTATATGCTTACTCCAATTTAATTATATATGTAATAGTTATTCGATTCTCAATTATTTATTATTGCATAATACCTAAATAAACAAAAACTAATAATAATAATATATAAATAATTTGTATACATAATTAATGTTCATTCTACGTAATTTTGGATCTCAAATGTTATTTGACGATATTATTTTAGAAATACAATTTTTCACATTGAAGTAAGACAGTGATTGTAACATCCGGGTGATATCCTTGAATTCTAATATAAATTAAGTAGGTTTAAAAAAAAAATCATTATTACCTGGTACTCAACAACCATATATTGATGGTTCATAACTACACCTTTGGAGACTAAGACGACTGTTGAACGATCATAATTAGTATTTAACAATTATTAATATATAAATTTTATTTCGTGTATGTGCACGGATAATCACCCGGTAAATTAACATATATGAGTTCCTTGCTAAACATTGATCTTTTGTGAAAGTTGTGCTTTTTTTTCTTCTTTTTCAGACACACTTTTGCTTGCACATTACCTTACAAAACATATTGCTTTCGTAGCAAACTCTTAAGGAGTAGACAAACTGATTCCAGTCCTCCAAGTAACAATAGTACACCACCATAAATAATGTGATCAGACACTTTTGCTTGCACATTACGTTACATAACATATTGTTTTTCGTAGCAAATTCTAATGAGGAGACAAACTGATGCCAGTCCTCCAAGTAACAGTAGCACACCACCAACATAATGTGATCCACCAAGTCATATATTCTCTATATATTTTGGTTTTAAAACTGTAATGGAAATTAAGAAACTTTCTTTCAACAAGATACATGTGATCGTATGTGACCTAAATGGTAAGGAGCTCCCCGACGAAACCAACAAAATCACCAATGAGGTTCGGTTACCTTCATAAGCCTACTCTAAACTTGTCTTTCATGTCCAAACTTTATTATTTAGAAAAAGTGGTACGCAAGCGCATGCATGATCCTACAAAGAACAAAAACCCCATAAGTTTTCCATTCAACATTCCTTCATTTTCCTACTCACAAAAAAAGGAAAATTATATCGTAGTGGACCCTCATTGCTGATAATAAAACTTATAATGCTTTCTAAGATCTTTTCAAATGATGTATATTATTTCTATGCTATAGACTTCTGATACTAAAATAAGGAATTGTTAAGTTGAAGAATAATATATGTAAAATAAAAACATTATATATGTAAAGTATTGTATGAAAATAGTTTTAGCCTGGTAAAATAAGCAATAATTACAAATAGCTTATGGCAAATGTTTTTATTACATGCATACATGTAAATATTTTGAAACGGTCACCAATTCCACCAATAACACGCACAATTATCTCCAGATAATGTAACTTTGATTCATTCCCCCCCCCCCTAATTAGTGGTTGATTCCACGAATTCCACTACAACTGCGTTGCCATTTACGTCTCTGGTGACGTGTACGTATGTATAAAACTGTATTACTTTATGTTAGATTTATCTATATAGCATCTGCTAATGTTTAATCGCATGTCCACTATATAACCTCATTGTGCTTTTCACTGTGTACATACCATGATAAGACACTTGTCTCTTGACTTTGTCCCCCCGGCCGTTTTAATTCCAGTGTGCAATACTTTGCACTTATTCGGGATCTTTCTATATTTACATTTTTATGTGTATATGATTTCTTTACAGTAAAAAAATGGCAAAACTATGTGTTTTAACATTTTGGCCTTGATTATGATGTGGTTGATTGGACATTATATGTTTCTTGTGATGTGCAGCTTCAACATTTAAAAAAAAAAGTGTGTAGCTTCAACATTGCTCCAAGTGAAACTGAAGACTTTGAAAAGCGCCGTTGCATGAAATGTTGCAAAATATAGTATCAAGTTTTTTTTATAGTAAGCTTGTTAAGTGTATTATTGGATTTTTAACTCAAAAACAATTGATAATGAATAAATTAATAACTCGATTATGTATTAGTATTGGCCTATATAAAATTCTGATATTTTATTTTAAACATATCCTTTCAAAATGGGATTTTATTGATTCATTTTGAAACCAATCCAAATTTAAAAATCAATAATAAATCAGTTTGAAACATTCTATTTGGATTATTAAAAGAGGAATCTGATACTATATTGAGTTTCATGATCCTATGACTTAAAACTGATTGGGAAAAAGTGAACTAGTATAAGCCTTTTTTCAAAATAAAAAAGTGAATTGGTACAAGTTTTTTTTGATGTATTAGCATATGCATGTTTGATGTTTAGAACAATAAAGTTAAATAGTGTGCAGCTATTCTTCCGGTTCAGTGCTGATCAATTTCATGGTTTTAAGTTGGCCCATCGATCATTGCCCAAACATTCCGAGATTGACGCTCAAAGAGCCATCATCTCGAGGGTGCATATTAGACACAAGATTGTCCCACATCGGAAGTTGGAATAAATCCTAAGCAATATATAAGATAGATGTGCCACTCCACTAATCACCAATTAGTTTTAAGTTGGAAGCTCATCTAGCTTAACATGGTATCAGAGCCCACGATCCAAACAATCCAATCCGATCCATCGATCTGTGCCCATAGTTGGCCAATCGATCAATTGATCCGTGCCCAAAGTTGGCCCTTCGATCTTTGCCCAAACATTTCGAGATTGATGTTCAAAGAGCCATCATCTCGAGAGGGCGTATTAGACACAAAGTTGTCCCACTTCGGAAGTTGGAACTAATATTCACTAGTATATAAGATAAATGGACCACTCCACTTATCACCAATTGGTTTTAAGTTGGAAGCCCATCTAGCTTAACACAGTGGTTGCCCCCCTCCACAGTTCGAATAGCAGGCACTGAAGCGCGAAGAAAATAACCGATCATTTTTTAAAAAGATATATTACAATTATAAATAAAATATGTCCGAATCATATACTGTTACAAGCTTATTTTGAACAAAATATCAAAATTCAACTATTACAAGTCTAGCTTCACCAACTAAACTTGACACACTAGTTTGTTTTTTTTAAAGTCTACGATATTGATAGCCGTTCTCTATTATCAATGCAATTCTTGGAGAAGTGAGGTTTTTCTCGTTGTCTTGGATGCCGGAAGTTTCCTTGATGCCTCCAGAGTTTCCCTTTGATCTCCACCAAATTTATAACTTTCTCTGTCTACCAAGCGCAAGATGTGCTTGTATGTTATACTGATCACATACATACATGTGCGTACTACATATATGTATTTGACATCAATTGAGGTATTCTTAAATACCTCTTTCTTGTTGTTCAAAAAAATACCTCTTTCTTTAAAAAAAAATAAAAAATTGACTAGTCCTTTCAGAGTACTCCGGGTATGTTTTTTTCGAGAAAGGGCTTATATGTTTCTTTTTTGAAGAAATTCTTTGCATATGTTCAGATCAGCATATGATATCGACGTGGATATGCATGCATTCAAATTTCAATGTCTCGAAATTATGTACACTCTATGATGAACGACCAATATATTCTCAAATCTTAATACACGTGTAAGTATTATTATGTAGAATTTTCGATATATCGAACCGATAAGTTCAGGTTTTTGGTTTTATGAACTGCTGATTGATTGCTCATCATCAGGATGAAGGTGAATCTTATTACATGTTTTTTTTGAAGAAAGGCATAATCTTATTACACGTTGCTTTACTATCATGTATCAATTTTATCATACTTCTCAAAAATAACAATGTATTATATTGACTAGATGATTGTGGTCAAGTGGTAATGAGGTAGGACCAGGACACTAACATGTTTCAGCTTACACCCACCTGTTATGCGAAATTAAGTCACAATTATTCTGGTTATTTAACACGGATATAAACTCATATTTTAGGGGTCATTTTAATACCCGCAGAGAGGGTCTATCCATGGACTGCACATCTCTTCGAAAATTAGTTTGAGTTTTCCATAGATTTGGGATACCCCGGATTAATAAAAAAAAATGTATTATATTCTCGATTAGGCCAAATGTTTTCTTTAAAAGGACACTAAACTAGTAATTAGCGAATTAATTATACTATTAAGCTTGACCATTGGCATTTAGTTGCATTGCATTTTCGTATCCCACTTTATCAACTTTTCTAAAAAGATTATGGATCGATAAAAGATAGGTATCCATTGGTAATATAAAATTTATTATTCTAAAGCATCACGATAACATATCCAGCAATAATTTACTTCATATTCGTGAAAAAATTATATTAAAACAGAAAGTTAATTAAGATAGATCAAGATATCTTAGCCACATATGTGCTTTTAATAATCCATCGGTTAGATGCTTAGATTTAATAATTATACTAAAATCAACTACAAAATAATTCTCATACTTTAAATTATTTGGTTATTAATACAAACTTAAAAAAAAAATCTAGAAGAATTGTCTATCAAAAAAATATAGATTAATTTCTGTCACATGCTTTTTGCTAAATAAGTTTGCAATGTAAAAAATTTCATAGATATTGGATAAAAGGGTTTTACCAAAAGAAATCTATTACAAATATTCATGAAAGACTGTCAACTGTATTAGTGATTACAATCTGGTTATGAAATGTTTCCTGCATGCAATAACTCAAGTAAAAATAAACGTGTAAATTACTATTTTGAGAAAAAGTTCCCAAGTTCCGGGAACCATTATTTTAGTGTATCAGGTGGTAGAACGAACATAAGCACAACCACTTATCGAATCCCATAGGAATTTTCGTTTTCTATATTTTTTTTTCATCTTGAGAATAAGTTTTGTTTTCTTACTTATAAAAAAAAGGTTCATTTTCTTGTTACAGTTCAACCACGTGTCTGTGGTCAAGTGGTAGCATGACGTTCCATGAATCCCACAGAATCTGAGTTCGAATCTGTCTACACTCAGATTATCACAGTGTGTGACCTCCGGAGCTTTCGTACACATTTTAGTTTTCCACAATATCATAATCTTTTGAGAAAAGGATCAGTGACTTGCCTTCAAAAAAAAATATCAATGACAGATCCAGAAATATTTTTTTACTGGAAACATTTGTTCGAAGTTCAGAACTGATTATTAACCAGTGTGGCTGACCCAAGCGAGCTAAACAAAGAATTCAAAATAGGTGATCAGAGGATAACCCGAGGACTGTCCTTAGTTGATAGATTCAAATGAGTTCGAATCTGTCTACACTCAGATTATCATAGTGCGTGACCTCCGGAGCTTTCGTACACATTTTAGTTTTCCACAACATCATAATCTTTTGAGAAAAGGATCACTGACTTGCCTTCAAGAAAAAAATATCAATGACGGATCTAGAAATATTTTTTTACTGGAAACATTTGTTCGAAGTTCAGAACTGATTATTAACCAATGTGGCTGACCCAAGCGAGCTAAACCAAGAATTCAAAATAGGTGATCAGAGGATAACCCGAGGACTGTCCTTAGTTGATAGATTCAAATGAGGTGAACCCAACCGGAAGACCCAGAAGCTATCTCATGTGGTAAACCCGAAATGTTGAACCGGATATCAAGATATGTTAGATTAATGAGGACAGACCAAAATTGGTGTAAGAGCATTTCCAATGTAAAACTATATTTTTTTCCTCCACTATAGAGTATAATTGAATAGAGTAAAAATGCTTTAACTCCGCTTCATTTCTTAATCCATAATGGAGTAATGAACAAACAAAAAGTAGATTAATACATTGGAGTAAACTCTATTATGAAGTAGAAAATGGAATTGGGTTAGAGTAATTTATATTTTATATTTACTTTTATTCCATTTTGGAGAAAAATAGAGTTGGGATGGAGATGTTCTTAGGGACTGATTATGCAATATCTCCAAATGTGCATTAATCTGCCACCCAATATTTATTAGAAAAGCTCCTCTCTCCCCCATCATGCAAAGAGTGATGAAACTATTGAGGCCCTGGGAAAGCTCATGACGTTGCGGATTTGCTTCTCAGATTTTAAAATTTTTTATGTCCCCAGGATGCATAATGGAGTCTCTGATTCCTTAGCTAAGACTGCTCGATCTTACTATCGAGAATTCTTGTATGTTGGTTGTTCTATTCTGGTCTGGATTCCCAGACCACCTCAAGCTTGAGTAATAGATCAGCCGTTTGATGTCAAAAAAAAGCAAAGAGTGACGAAACTAAAAAAGTATTAAGGCCATGTTCGTTTGTATATCTGAAAGATGCATCCAAATAGTCCATCTAGATGCTTTATCCAGATGCTTCATCTAGGTGTTGTTCGTTTTTATATTTCGTCTATGCATCCAGATGAATCTTATGAATGTAATTATGTTCGTTTAGTTTTTTTTTTTTTAACTTGCATCTGCATCCAGATGGAATGGTTAATAAAATGAATAAAATATATTTGTGTTTATATTTTTATACTCCATTCTAACTATTGCATCATTATTCTAGAAAACATAACATATGTTTAAAAAGTAGTAAGTAGCTCATGTAGTTATTGGAGAGATAAAAAATGGGAAGTAAATTCTCAGAAGAAAAAAAGAATATAAAAAAATATGAAGATAAATTTTCAAATTAAAGAAACAGAAAGGGATCTTAATAAATGACCATTACTTATGTTTTGGGAATAAAAGGTAATAAAAATATTTTTAAAAATAAACTGATTCTAAAATAAATGTTAATGTTAATTTATTTTATTTTCGTATAAAATACACTACGCCATATTTTGGAACTGAATCATTGGTTGATCTCTTATGCAAAAAAAATTATATGGTGAAAGTTCTCTTGGTTGAGTGTGTTGATTAGTAGTGCATTATGGTTATATATCATAAGATTAAGGCTTTGAGTTCCGATGAAAGTGATTTAGTAACAAATATGAAAAGTAACGGAGATGATATTAACAACAAATCTTCAACATGGTGCAAGTATCAGGTGTAGATCATCATTCATTAGATGGTTCATATCAGATGTAAATCCTCATAGTATATATAGATATTTTGCTGCATATTCAATAAGTCATGTGTGTAATATATATATATCAATCTCATAATTTGTAATATCCTAATAAATCAGCGTTAAAAATTATATTTTAAAGGGTTATAACTGAAAATATATTTTTCAACAATTGAAAAGAGAAAGTGAACAAGGAAAAGCTAAATAAAAAATCATCTCCTCTAGCATTTCCAGCCCCATTCTAATTCTTGCTCTAAAATCAAATTTGAAATTAAAAAAAATACTTCAATGCTACTCTATTTTCACTATATAATGAAGTAAACATGAGTTTACTCTATTTATAGAGTGATTCATTTATTTTTGATCATCATTCTTAATTTCATTCTAAAATAGAGTAACATTGGAATATAATCCAACTCTATTATAGAGTTGTTCTATTTTTTTAAAAGAAAGAGTAAACTATCTCTTAAATATTAAGAGAGAAGCATCAAAATACTATATCTATGATATAACATGTATCATCATTAGAATGTTTCTCAAAAAGGTTCTCAAAATCCCTAGAAACTATATCGGTCCATTAAATATATATTAGATATTTCATTAAACTAATCATAAGGTTTGATAATGTACAATTAATAATTTTTTTCTTTCTTTAAACAAAATCTAAGGTATTACCTAATAAATGAAAAATAATAATTTTAATAATAAATATTTGATAGATTATCCATCCTGTATGTTTAATTTTATATTATTTCATAAAATAAACAATCATATTAACCATATAATTACATTTTTTGTTTATGCGACAATTTTAATTTTTTAAATGACTATAAATTACTAAACTATTAAAAACTCACTTTAAAAAATTTATGATCATTGATTAAAAAATTTAATTAAAAAAAGATATAAACGATTATAAAACTATATGAGTAAAATGTCTTATTTAATAGATATTCAGAATAATATATATATATATATATATATATATATATTAAAGTATATACCATATAAGAACACACAAAGATTTAATTTCAAAATTTTCACTGAACAAGAATTGAGAATTTAAAGTTTTAATTTCAAAATTTGCAATAAATTTTCATCACGTTTATAAATTATTAAAACTATTAAAAGTCTCACATTGAAAACTTTTTGTATAAAAATAAAAATAATCAAAAATAAATATGATTAAAATTTTGCATTGAATAGATATACATATTAAATATATTATATATTTATGTTAATATCATTTAAATTAAATTATATCAAAACATATATATATATATATATATATATATATATATATATTATTTATGTTTATTTATGATTAAATGATTGTAAATAAACAACAGGGGTCACTTTGATGTGTTTGCGCCAATTAACATATATATGTAATAGTTAACTGTTTTACATTTATTTAATATCTATTATTTTGTCAATTTTATAATATATAAAAACATAAGATAAGTAAGAATATGTAAAACAAATTTCTATACAATCTTCATTCTTCCCAAGGCGCGCACTACAAGAAAACTTAGAGGTTACTAGGAAAC